>CABFWB010000662.1:134952-175917 GCA_902151455.1 Timema bartmani | reverse complement strand
TTTTTTTTTTTTTTTTTTTTTGCCTTACTAATCGGGAGGGGCATGACATCCGGTTGGGTCGCCTCGCCTGTATATAGACTATTCACCGCTCTGTGGTACAAAACTTTGCCCAGGGTACACCATAAACGTCGTACCCGCAATGAGATGAAGTGATGATAGTGATTATGGAGGTGAGAGCCAATGGGAGTCTTCCTAACTTAAACCTAATTTACCAACCCCTGGCGATCGTTGGGATAATTCCCATTAACCCAAGATATCAGCCAGGAATCAATCCCAGGACCCCCTAGGTTCGTAGTCAGGCGCACTGACCACGGAGCCGGATACGGGTGGTATTGAAACTACACCTTGCTCCTCATACTTTTTTTTTAATTGTAAGAGCAGATTTTTTAATCGTTAAGCACGCTTCATTTTGAAACTAATGTGGACCACTTAAAAAATAAAAAGCTGTATTCTCCCCAGTATTAACTGTACATAACAAGGGGCGATGCTGTTGTGAAGTCTGCCACATTATACAGGTATAGGGGCCTATGACGTCACACCAACCATTGGGGCAATCAGAAGCGTTAAATAGGCGTCAGGGGAAAGGCCGTATTTTTCGGGAATGATTTTATGATGACTAATCCTCCTTCTTCCTAATCTCTATTTCTCTCAACCTTGCCTTTTATGACTTTGTACCGAAGAATCACATCTGAAGCACATTTCAAAGCCCTCTAAGTATTTATCTTTCATCTTCCTAAGAGTCCAAGTTTATGCTCCATACAGCACGATGCTCGAAATGTAGCATTTCATCACTTTCTTCCTCAGTTCTAAACTCAACTTGCTGGTCAGTAGTAACCCCTTCTTGTTGAAAGATTCCTTTGTCATGGCGACCCTCGACCTAATTTCCTAGGTACAGTAGGTATCCTTTGTCGGCAGACTTCACAGGTACTTGAACTGCCCAATGATTTCCAACTCCTTGTTTCCCATTTTGATTTTTAGTGGCTCTTCATTTTTTGAAATCCTAACTACTTTTGACTTCTTAATGTTGATCTTCATTCCATATATTCTCCCTGTTTCCACCAGCTGGTCCATCATTTCCTGAAACTCTTTTTTTATTTCTGGCTAGAAATGTTAGGTGATCTGCCTCTCTTATTGTGTTGATGACGCGTCCTTCTATCTAGAAATTGCCACGTCCGTCAAGGGTTTCCCTGATCAGCCAATCTTCATACACGTTGAGCAGACTGGGTGACAAACATAAACCCTGTCTTACTCCTCTTCCTTTCTATGCGCTGTTGGTCATTTAGCCTCACCTTCACCTACTGCCACAGGTTTGAGATCAGCCTTCCATCCCTCCAAGTAATGCTTATCTTCTTGAGTATTTCCATCAGTTTCTTCCACTTACCTCTGTTCACTCTATCAAAAACCTTTGGCCAGTCGGTGAAATCAATGTAGACTTATTCCTTGACTTCCAGCACTTTCTTTAAAACTATTCTCAGCATCCCGATGGCATCTCTGGTTCCTTTTCCAAATACAAATTGGTCTTCTTCCATCACACTTTCTATGTTCTGTTCCAGTCGCTTGTTGAGTGTTCTTGCCCCGATCTTACCCACATGAGAAATGAAACCGATGGTTATATGCTCACTGCCGATCTTGGCTTGTTTCTTTTTCTTTGAGGCCACCATGGCTATGTCTAGTAATTCCTTGGGACATTTTGCTGTGTCATTGGTCTTATTTATAAGTTTTTTAAAGCCATTAATCTGTTATTTACCAGTTCCTTCATCAGGTCAGCTGGTATGTCATCATTTTGCAGCTGTCCTTCTTCGCATGTTCTTTATGGCTCTCTCCACTTCACTCTTTAAAATGCTCGGTCATGTTTCGTATTCCTCTACCTCATCTTCTGTTTCCATCTCAATGTATAATACCATAAATAAATCAAAACATAGCTCCAGAAAAGTTTAAACCCCTTCTTGCTCTTTTTGATTAATATACAAAAGCATTATATGTGTGCTTCATTTGTAAAATATTTGAAAATAAATACTTTTCTGACATTTCAAAAAACTTCGATATTATAAAATGTAGTGAAGTACCTTTTTTTTTTTAACACTTTAAGGAACTATGTCTTTAGAGTAAAGTTTTTAAAGTGTGGTAATATTTAAATAACCCGGAAAATAACAATACTTAAAAAGTAGCAAAACAATAACACATTATTTAAGAACCCACTACGACACTTGCAGCTAAAGTTTGTTGTTAGCATAAGTTTTTCAATGCTTCCTTTTTTATTATGTGGTCATAGCTACTGCAATTTTTTGTCCATAATAAAATGTGTTGTGTTATTAACAAATCTTTTAAGAAAAGCTTTTTTTTATTCTAGAAGTGTATTTAAAATTAAAAAGTGGAGTCCTTGAAAAAGCCAATAACAAACGTTTATTGTATACTCATCTATCTGTCTAAAATATATGTAAACAAATGAAAACGGTTCTATTAATTTAAACATTGCAAGGAGGATAGAAGGCTAAGGCCTACACACCAGAAAACTGTAGGCCTCAAAGTTTTAGTTGAGAACTTTGAGGCCTACAATTTTCTGGTGTGTAGGCCTTCTATACTCCTTTCAATGTTCAATCTAAAAGATTATGGAAATACTTGATCGTATAATGCTCTTGAGTCTTAACTATGATCAGAATACTCACTCAGCCACATCATTTCCTTAAAAATAAATCCACAACTAAATTTACTTGAACTCATTACTTTTTTTTTATGAAAATAAATAAAAATAACTAAATTCGATGGGTGTGATTTGGAGCATAAATGGCTGCCGTACTTGTATGCGTACTGTTGTGAATTCAACACTTGTCAGTTTGTATATAAATTGCCTTCTTTAACTTCTGCTTTTGTTAGCTGCCATTTAAGAGTAGAATTATTTTGTAGTTGTAGATATTATATCAATTACCATTGTGATAACACGCCAAAAGGACGAAATGACGTGGGGTTTTGTCACCTGCGGTCCAAACGAAGCTCTTGTAGTTTCAGGTACGTAAATAATACAATCCTAAAATAAGGGGGGAGTGGCATTTCTTCAGCAATGTATAAATAAGTTCCACCTTCCTGTTTTAAAATTCAATTCAATTAATTAAACCTACTAGTTATCTCGGATAGAACTAAAAGTTCATAGTCAACAAGGATTTTTTTATTGTAGATGTTTTCATAATTTTAAGAGCTGTTTATTACCGGAATTACAACATACTGGTCGCGTCTTTCAATTGATATCAATCCATAAAAAATTTAGCTAAGTGCATACCAGATTTACAAAAGACCGTCTTGTCCGCTATTTTCAAGCTGATAATTATTCTATAGAGAGAGACAGAATTTTATCCAATGAATACTAGGCCTAAACTAAATTATGTGTCAAAATTTCCTCTTCAAATCTCTGATAAGAGTTATGCAGTCTTAAGTATTTGATGTATTAATTTTTTTTTTAATACCGCGCCTTACTACCTGTACGTCATATGCATCTGTACAATACTAATTAGTTAGGGACTAGTAAAGTTGAATTGAGAGGAAGTGAGTATTTGCATGGAGGGAGAGGGAAAAACCACTCTTAGTACACTCGGCCGAGTTTCGAATCTCGGTCTCCCTGTCATCGGCAGTCTAATCAATGGCGAGAGTGGCGCCTTAGACCATACGGCCACCGAAGCAGGTTATTGAGTTGTCAGATGAGCCATACACGTATGAGGACTTGTAATAATTGCTCTTGTATAGTTGAGTGTATAAACAAACTCCCTCACGCTACCCCCTTAAACTTGAACCTGTTCTGTTCATTGCCTTGTAAACAATTTGAACCAATTCTTAGTTGGGAATGAAGGATGAAAAATAAAAGTGTGCAACAGATCATAAGATTATGTGTGGCTAATCCTAAATATTAGTGAAGATTAAAGATAAGATGTTTTTTTCTTCCAATTTCAGCCAACAATGACAATTAGTGATGACGCCTGCCGCTGTGGAAAAAAAAAATGCTTGGTTTTAATATTGTTAATTCATCATTGAATTTAAAAAAATTGGATCATTATGCACATTTAAAAGGCCATCAAGTACATTTTGTGAAAAATTTTCAATTTACTATTTTTGCTTTACATGTATTTTCTATTAAAAATTGTGACATTTAACTTAAAAGCATGTTTTGATAGTAAGTTAATATGCTTTTTTTTTTCTAACACACATCACAAAATCATGGGCCGTATCCGAATAGTCAAGTACACTTGACTTGACGCAGACTTCATGCAGACTCGATAAAATTACACTTTACACCCACTTGAGATCGAAAACTGCAACAGACTTTTCGAACGGCAATTACCCTTTACACGCCCTTGAGTCTGCAGTGCTGCTTCCTACCCGTGATCTTAGAAACTATTTTAAACGCCATCTATAATCAGGGAATGAAAACGAATACAACGTTTTAATATCCAAACCCACTTCTTTTCACTAGACATTTCCAACACAACACAAAAAACATTACAACATGAGCAGTACCGGTATAGTTAAAATACTTTATCATAGATAGCAGATTACACATCACAGATCACATTACTCTAGCAGACGAAAAATTAAACAGTTGCCAGTCAAACTCCGCATCGACGGCGTGTCAAGGGTAACTTGCAGTCACACTTGGTCTCAAGGGCTTGTGCAGGGTGCAGCGGCTCACTTCGTGACTATTCGGACGGTTGTTCACTCGATCACGTGATTGCCAATGCAATTATCGAGTGAGCGGCAAGGGTCGACGGCGCGTGAAGTAGACTATTCGGATACAGCCATGGTGTGTATAACCATTACTAATCCTAATTATAACCATTACTAATCCTAATTATAATGAATGAGTATTGAGTGTAAAATATATATTTTCCATTAAAATTTTAAATTAATTTATTTACTTATTATGTTGCATATTAAAACATAATTTTTTTTTCAGGATGTTGCTACAACAAGCCACTTTTAGTTCCAGGAGGGAGAGCCTTTGTGTGGCCCAATATACAATGTGTGCAAAGGTAACACAACATAACTCTGTAATAACAGTTCAACTATCATCATCATCATCATAATCATCATCATCATCACCATCACCATCACCATCACCATCATCACGTACAGTTTACTGCCGCTGACTGGGTCTCTCTCGAACATAACCCTCTCCATTTACTCCTGTCCTTGCACCACCTTCTTCTTCCTCCACACTCCTTCGCAATCCCTTTATCCACCTGTCCTGGGTATTCCTCTTTACCTCCTGCTCCCCACCTCCATTTCGAGCACTCTCCCTTCTCCCATTCTCTTCACATGGCCATACCACCTGAATCTCACCTCCTCCATCCTATCCTGCAAAGGTTCCTCCTTCCCTCTCTCTCGCCCTTTCATTCCTCAGCCTGTCCCTCCTTCCCTCTCTCTCGCCCTTTCATTCCTCAGCCTGTCCCTCCTCCTAGCCTGTATCCTGCTCTTACCCCTGTTCTTCATCCCCCAGGTTGCATACTGCAATATTGAGACATAGTACGCCCTGTACATCGCTCCTTCGCACTTCTCTACTCCAGACCAGACTTTGTAAACATCCTCCACTTGTCTCCTTCTCGCGGTGATAAAAATACTTCTTTCTCAAATGCTTCTCGCTACCTGTAAGTTGTGATAACTTCTGAGAGTTCCCTCTCACTCATAGCAAATTAAAGGTTTCAGATATTGACAAAATTTGATTTTAAGATTATTTTTTTTGTTAGGGATGTAGTTAATGCTAGCTACAACGAATTAAAGTAAAAAAGAATTATCACTCTTTTTTTTTTACTTTACATCCATTATTGTTTCCAGCCTGGGTCAATTTTCTATTCAAGCCATATACTTTCCACTACCAGCTTGCTAGGCCTATCGTAACTTCATATGTCTCTTATAATCTAGTTTAAGACTAGAACAGGAACAACAACCAGTCCCTGGCCGTTAATTTATCAATGGGAAAGGGTAAACTCACATTTCACCAATTATACATTTTTCGGCCCGGGATGATTAACCCAGTAGACAGACACTCCATCGACTTAGCTAAGGTGTTGGATGGAATTGTAACTAAGAAAATAATTTTTACTTACCAATTTGTGACTGTATTAATATTTGTATGTTAATCATGTTAACTAACAGATTTCTTTTTTGGCATTTATTTAAAAGAATTGTTAATTAATCAAGTCATGCTGACTGTTGCCTCCCCATCAACCTGTAATGCATGCTGATGTTAGCAGAATTCCCATTACTGTCCTAACTCTTGATACTCGCAACTGGTGACTTTAATCATTATGTTGAATTTTATTTCTAGGATTTCTTTAAACACAATGACACTCCAGGTTGAGAGCCCGACTGTTTACACCAGCCAGGGTGTTCCAATATCTGTCACAGGGATTGCACAAGTATGTTTATTTTAAATACTAGGTACATTTGTTTACGCCGGCATCGTGATCAACTTGACGTTCATTTAACATAACTTAGTGGCAGGGTTGTGGAGTCGCAAGCAATTTTGGATGGAGTCTGAGTCAGTAAGAATGTACCGACTCTAGCTTAAAAATAAGAATAAAAATATCTGGTAAAAAGTATCGATTTATGGAGATATTGAATGTTTTGTGATATACGCCGCACGATGGGCGCTAATTATGATACTACGGTCCGCGATGGGTGCCTATTATGGAGCTACGGTTGCGCAATGGGCGCCTATTATGGTGTTTCGGTATTTATATACTAATGATGCCCCGCGATTGGGCGGCAATTATGATGATACTGTTGTGTTTTGGGCGCCAATTAAGATGATGTTTTCGGTATTCGATGAGATAATTGGTATTTATAGCCCCGTGATTGAGCGCCAATTATATTGATATTGGTTATTGATGAGATAATTGGTATTTATGGTATTACCTATGATCGAGTGCCAACTATACTGATATTTCTTACACTTATGAAATAAGTAAGATCTTTAAATTTGCAAACGATTTATTTTGATCATGGTAGTGATTTATTACAATATTTTGTAGATTTATGCCACCAGTACTGTTAATTACTGTCATTGATATATCACCGAGTTCTCTTCGATTACAAAGTTCTCAAATATTGCTGTCCACTGTAACCGATTCATACGCACAAGCGGCTTATATATGACCTACCCCTTGCCTCTTGGACCCCTTGTCACCATTGTCAAAACCAACTGATAGAAATAGTCCTGGCAATAGGTATTGTGAAGGCTGGCTTCCTATTGGGTAGAGGGAGCTAGCGCCACTTACTTTTTTTGGTAAACACCGCGGAGTTGATTTTTGAAAGAAAAAAATTAGTTTTTATGGTGTAATCTATTGACATTAATTCTGAAAAACGTGTGATTCTCCATGGATGAAATCTCAAAAGGATATTTTACATACAGTTTATTGAAGAAAAATATCTTCATCCATGACTTTTTAAATATATGAGAGTGGTCCAATACAGTATCATTACAGACTCTGGCTTCAAAATGAGAATTAAAACACCCAGTAAAAATATACCGACCCTGGCTTCAAAATAATAATTCAAATACCCAGTAAAAATATATGGTAACTATATCTTTTTTTTAAAAAAAAATATTCTTTACGACCATTATTTGTAATTTGGATTGACGAATTTATTTAAATATACATTCACAATGTCAAAGAAGATTCCCATATAGTAATCTGTTTTTGAGCATATAACTGCAGTAAATTTGTTATTACTAATTTACATACTTTCGCCATTTATGAAGGTGTCGGGAGATGGACAGAAAAATAGAGGAGTCGAAGGCTTGACGTACCTCCTCCACAGCCCTGCTTAGCGGTTCTCCTCATATTATTAAATGGGGGTCACTATGATGCACTCAAATTAACATCAGCATAGCGTTCATCTATCATATGAGCTGTTCAGGGGGTCACATCATGTTAATATACCACATGTTATTTTCAGCAAGCAACATCAACGAGGCTATTTAGTACTTCCTTTGTTTTATATGGTATGCAGACACCTTCTTTGGTACACTTGGTCTGCGTCTTGCAAACACCATCTGTCGACGCCTCTTCTTTCTACACTTTATTTTGTAACTCCAATAAGGCCCTATTGCAAGTAGGCCTACTTGAAGCCTAACCACTGGAGTTCCATTTTTATTGAACAATTTGTTTTCAAATTCATTGGCTGTCATTTGATCATGTTGTTACATTATGTAAATGTTAAGTTGATTGTGATTCTAGCATTATGGCAGATTTACAGTTGGACTAAGTAGCTCTAAATATAGGCCTGCTGTATGAAATAAGTTATAAAATTTAACCAAGTCTTAGCATTGACTCACCATATTAGGAAATCAAAACATTCCATAACACTAAAAGATCTAATACTTACCAGTGACCAATAATTTTACCTAAGCGAACAAAATGAGGGTGAATTTTAAGTGGATGCATCAGCATTGTAGAAGTCCTAAGAAGAGTGGGTGAGAACCATTTTGGATGTGATTCCTCGGTACAGAGCAAACTGTAATTGTCTTCTGCACGATGTCATAGAAGGAAAGGTTGAGGGAAAGAATATGTCCTTAGAAGAAGGTGGAGGATTCAAATATTGGATGGAGGGAAGGAAAGATGAAGAAGATTATGAGAGGAGATGAAGGAGGAGTCTCAGATCACTGACAAAAGGAATGGACTTGTTATAAGACAGAACACCTAATAATAATAATAATGGTGGTGGGGGTAGGGGTGAAAGTTAATAAACAATAAAAATAACAACAACATATACACAAAATCATAAATACACACACATACTAATATACACACATGTACCCTTAATTTACCATAAAAAGTCTTAGCTTAGCTGAATAGAATGTAATCCTGTCTTGTAAGCCGAACCATAGATATAATATATATGCCTTGAATATACTTTATTTTTGTATGTCAAGGTGAAAATTCAGGGGCAAAATGAAGAAATGCTCTTGGCTGCGTGTGAACAGTTTCTGGGAAAGTCTGAAACTGAAATTCAACACATAGCTCTCGTTACATTGGAAGGACATCAAAGAGCTATAATGGGCAGTATGACTGTCGAGGTAATTTATTTGCTCTATTTTGTTGTATTGTATTGTATTGTATTGTATTGTATTGTATTGTATTGTATTGTACCTGGTTTTAAATATAAACATTTTCATAGCACATTAAACAGAAATTCCACTCGATTTTGATTCATACAAGTCTATGTTTTTGTTTTCTAATCAAAGATATTGGTTTAGTTATTCTTCCTAAACATTTACCATTAGTCAAATTAATGTGCAGAAATCAAATTCTTTGATAAATAAACTTGTGATTGTGAGGAATGCCAGGCCTCTACCGTGGTTCGGATTCCACGTTAAACTGTAGGTCCTCCATTTCTTCTCACAATCACCCTACCATTACACATTAGCGTAAGTGCGTATAACCCGAACGGTTAGTAAGATGCAGTGCTAATAATAATAATTTGATAAATAAATTCGAAAAGCTGCTTTCTTGATCGGTGTATGCTACAAATAAAGAAAATTATTGTTGCTAAGTGTTTTTACAGTAAGGGAAAGCATTTACCTTCCTCGTTTTTCAATTTGTTTTAATAATCCTCCTCCAAAGTGAAGATTTTGTAGTCAAAGCTAAAGATTGGTTTTTTGACCACACACCAAAAGATGAATAATTTTTTTTAACTCGGCATCAACTGTTTCCAGCCTGTCGCCGAGTCACTTTAGTAAACTGCCTCCATCTTCCTCTATCCTTCCACCATTCTTCCTCCTTTAACAGCTTACATTCTTATTCTCTCTCTCTTGAACACTTTCTGTTATCTTGGCCTCCCTTGCAATCTTTTGCCTACAAAAAAATTTTCAGCAAATTTGTTTTGTATGAATTTTTTTTTATACTAAACAATAAAAATCAGAAAGTTTAATTTGTGTTTTCCTTTTAAGTTTATTAACCATATTATTATTATCATTATTATTATTTTATATCACACACCTTGAACATTAGTCCTTTATAAATCAGGAGGGTTACATCAAATTGCATTTATTTAGGAAATCTACAAAGACCGTAAGAAGTTCAGCAAACAGGTGTTTGAAGTGGCATCATCCGACTTGGTGAACATGGGAATTACCGTCGTATCATACACCTTGAAAGATATCAGAGATGAAGAGGTAAGATTTTCACCAACAACCAATCACATTGTCAATAGTGCCCTTTTATAAATTTACTAACACTTAGTGTTAAATTTTAATGAAAGGTCTTTTAGATGATTAGTGTAGTGATTAAATAGTGAATTGCAAGAACTAATGGAAATAACTTGGACTGGGTTCTTTGCATGATAGTTTTGTAAGAGGGAATGAGTTG
Organism: Timema bartmani; assembly: GCA_902151455.1. Lineage (NCBI taxonomy): Eukaryota > Metazoa > Arthropoda > Insecta > Phasmatodea > Timematidae > Timema > Timema bartmani. The sequence goes on along the minus strand of CABFWB010000662.1, from coordinate 165,562 downwards.
CTACCGGGGGATTTGTATAGTTTTGTAAGAGGGGATGAGTTGCTACCGGGGGATTTGATAGTTTTGTAAGAGGGGATGAGTTGCTACCGGGGGATTGGGTGAGGCAGCCATTACCTCTTTGTCCAGTGGCAGCAATGTAAAGTGTGAACTGTTATTTTTTCCTAAAAAAAAAAAATACTGAGACATACAACACCATACAAGTGTGATTTATATATATCTCACCAACTAGACACCACAAGCTTACACAGACTAATATTTATTTCCGCATAAATCTGGAGAAATTAATATTTACTAGGTACTAGGGTGATTAAGTACAGAGATGTTATTTTGAGCTATATACACAGTTTGTTGCCTACCTCGTAAGGGAACGGCGTGATTAGGTATGTGTGTTTGTGTATCTACATTAATCGTAAAACAAAGGTTTGAACGCTACTCTCCTAATTGATGGTTAAGGTTTTAATGGTTTGAACACATGTAACTTAATATCATGACATTGTTTGATAAAATGCCCACATCTATTAACACTAATGTTGGATGCAAGTTTTATAATCAAAATCGTCTCCCACTTAAAGGTTGCTTAACTTAATGCCTATTAATCTTTAAAACTCTGATCATGTTTGGCCAGGTAACTTCTCATACATGGCAGATTTTCATGTGAATCCTACTAATTCCCCCTCCCCCCATTAGTTTTTGGAATTCCTCTTTTAGGAAGTAGCGTGCATGCTTTAATCTCCTTCCCGATGAGTTATGATTAATCAAAACCTAGGCCGAGCGATTGAGGGGGTAATGGACTAATTTCCTCTAAGGGGTAACTTTACCCTCTTTTTTTTTTTTTTTTTCCATTGGCTGCAGTGTGAAGTGTGAAGTTTGCTCCTCTTTTCATTTTAAAGGTTTTCATTTGTTTCTTTCCCCCTTGCCTGCACCTTTTTACATGTATAATATTACGTACTTTATCAGATATAGATATTCTTATGTAAGTTTTGTTTCTTCCCTTTTATCATTGTAATATTTTGGCATTGTTTTGTGCTACAAGGGGGCCAAGGTATGTTGGGACTTATCTTTGTATACTTGCACATTCTCTGGTATTACTAACAATTGATGTTGTTTGGCTTTTTTTCTTTTATTATTTTCTTTTATTCGTTTAATGTTGTTTGCCTTTAGTCCATTTAATTTGTAAAGCTGTTCACGCAATGCATCGTGCATGGGGGGGGGTTGTAAGTCTTGTAGAACAAAGTGATGCACTTATTTCTAAGTGACTGAAGGCTACAACAATTAGACGGTGCAACATTCTAAGGTAAATTTTGTTTTAATATTATGAATTTGTCATCAGACTCAACAAAGTTGGTCAAAAAATTATCACATATTGGGTGTTTTCCATTTACTGTTGTGTCGAGGATCTACACACGTGCATACCATGTATTGAGATGTGTCAACTCATCGCAACCTACTTGACAAAGTTGTTTAGGTTGACTTGTGTCTAGTTTTACGGGACATACACATTGATTAGAGATATCTGTTTCTCAAGGTCGTGCAATCCTTAAACCATCTCTTGTGTTTTTCTGAACTCAGAATTGTTTCATTAACAGCAAAGAATTGTGTTAAAGTTTGTTACTCTATACCTTGTTTTATGACATTACTCTATTGTGAATGGAATGCACTTTATGTAGTTCTTAATATAATTATATCTAAGTCAGATTAAAAAATAATTAATTTTTAAGTTTTTGGCCAGCTTAAGTTTTTATCCGATCGTAACATGTAAACTCTCTTTAGGTAGGTAATTCCAAGGCCTTCCTTTTATAAAGAGAAATTTTGTGTGAAAAATCGATATTTTGTTAGTTATTTTGAATTTTTGTGACGTGTCCAGCAATTTTGTATTATTGAAGTGCATGAGATACCATTTAAATCTACAATTTCATCTTAATTATATTTTATTTTATTCATGCAATATAAAAAAAAAATCGGCGATAAAAGTTTTCAATTCATGTAATAACCCGCTTTGGTGGCCGCATGGTTTAACGAGCTACGTTTGTGTTAGATTAGACTGCTGATTACGGAGAGATTGAGGTTCGAATCTCTGTCGGGTTAACTGAGGGGGATTTTTCAAAATGGTTTTCCACTCTCGTTCCACAAAAACGCGTGTACACTTTAGATATAACCTTCCTAATTAGTACATAAGTAAATAACCCGAATGGGTAGTAAGACATATTGCTAAAAAAATTTACTAATTTCATAAAGTAAAACGTTAAAGAATCTCTTAAGTAATTGTACTTGAAGATTAAAACGTGTTTGATATTACACTTTTTCTAACCATGTCTTAGTTACATATGTGACCTTCTAGGTTTTAACATTTGCGCAGTCCTATCCTATACTCATTAAAATTATTTTACTACTTTAATGAGTAACACTAATCTGAAGATTTTTCTAGCATGGTGGGTGTGTTTGTATATCAATATTGTATTGTCAACAAAACAATAAATTTTTTTTGTCTCCAATAACCTGCATAAACATGGTAGCTTGGCTTTATTGCAAAGAATAATATTTCTTCCTCATTCCACCCAAACATTTTGTCAAAACTATTTCCGCACTGATGAATCATGTTTTATTTATTTAATGAAGCTACATTGTGTCATAAGGTAATGAGAAACACTTGGAAAAAAAAAAAAAAAAGATCTGACATTGACATCAACATTCATAATTATAAATTGTGCCAAAATAGGTACACAAAGTTTACAATTCTTACTTAAAAATTGAAATATTAATATTGAAAAACAAAAAAAATATATATTATGAGAACTTAAACTCACTATTCTAAAAAGTCACTTAAGTATTATGTAGCTTAAACTGTTTAATTCATTTGCCTCAATAGTGCAACCTTTCTTGTTAAATAGTTGAAAAAGTTCTTACTGGGGAGAACTGCGCGATAGGGCTTTTGAATTGCTAATGTTGGTACATTGAATACCTGCGGTGATGTAGTGGACAGTTAAACGTATTGTGTCTTACTACCCGTTCCGGTTATATTCAATAATAAATCAATGTACACTCAAAGCACAAACTATGAAAAAAGTTCCTTTAAACTTTTGACATTTTCTAAAATTGTTTTTTTTAAAAAAAAGTTATTTTTTTTCTAAACGGTAATCCTAGTCAGCTACATTCAAAAACGGTTTTAAACTTCTTGTCACTACAAATGGCATTTTTAGTTATTAGCACAGCTAAATTAGGTTAAAGACAAGCTTGGAAAAATGAACACAAGGGTTATTTCAATAGATAAACATTGATTTAATCATCTTTAAACATTGGAAAATGGTTTCAATATTAAATCTTTTTTTTTTCTTAATGTAGCAGTATGGCACTATTTCATTTCAAACATTTAATCCTTCTTACTTGAGCCATCAACTGCCTAGTGCTACCCTGGTACTCCCAGTACGCTCAAGACTGGTAATGCTGGAGAAATGCCTCTTGCAGTATTTTTTCAGGTCGGTTTCCAGTTCTGGTCTATCTTGGTTCTCTAATACAGTTATATCCTCCTCCAACAATATCTCTTATTCCTCATTCAATCACCCCCTTCTCCCTGCGAAATCGCCCCCAATTCTAACCTGTTGTTTATTCTTGCATCGATAATATAGTTAGAGAAACAACACCCCCTTGATAGCTTCCTCCTCTGTCATTATTACTAATGAAGCAATTAAAATCATGAAATAACAATTAGTTTTCTTTTGTAGTGCATCACATATTACTAACACTTTAGGATACCCTCACGGGTTAGGAGTGACAAAAATAGAATTTAGAGGAAATGTATCCCACGTTTGTGTGAAGCGAGATTGGGAAAACATTTAGGAAAGACTACCCTCAGTACACCTTACTAGGATTCGAACCCTGATCTTTCTATCATTGAAAATCCAGTCTCTTGTGAGAGTAACATGACATAAGAAAACGCTGTAAATCTCCACTGTTGGTCACATAATCTATGGCATCAGTCTCCCAGTAGACTGAATTTCCCGTGTCTTGGAGATCAAAGTTATATACTCGGCTGGGCGCATTAGGGTTGGTTTCTCACTGTGGTTTTCCCTAATCCCTCTTCATGCTAATTTTGGTGCATTTCTTCTGGACTTGTCTTTCATAACAAAGAAAATAATTAAATCTAATTAATAATTGTTTCTGAATAGAACTGAGCATGACAAGGACAAATATTTCAACAATCTTACCTGTGTTTCAGGACGATCCAAAATACCCAAATGAAAAAAGGGTGAGTGAAATTCAAGGTTTTCACTGTAGATAAGTTTGCTAATTTTAGACATCAAATTGTTAGACCTACTCAGGGGATGAATATAATCAAAGGCACACAATAAACTACTAAATTAGTTTTTTTCCAACCCTTCTTAATTATTCTGTTAGAGAATACATTTTTAATAGCTTAAAGGGAAGGAGATTATTTTTAAACTAAATAATTTCTCACTGCCGGTTTTAGGTGTGTGAGACCGGAAACATTAGGTTTACCCAATTAGATGTGTAGCCCCCCCATTCAACCCCCTCCCTCCTCACAATGTGGTCCCCTCGCCCCCCGACCCATCTTTAGATAAACCCTGTTTTAGGGTAAAATAGCAAACTTATTGTCTTAGAGAAGAATAAAAGACTGCAAGGGAGGCCAAGAAAGAGATGGGAGGAGCAGGTAACAGAAAGTGTGCAAATGAGAGGAGAATAAAAGTGATTAAAGGAGGAAGATTTAGGCATTTTACTAAACTGACTTTGGCACAGGCTGGAACCAGTTGATGATGATGATGATGATGATGATGATGATGATGATTATGGAGGTAAAATTGTGGTAGGTAGCAATGTCGGTCTTCCTCGGTCAAACAATACTCCCTTATTCGCAATCATATATTTGACACAGGTTTTCAACATCTTAATCTGGGTATAGCCTGAACAGAGATGGTGCTAAAAAAAACTCAATCCAATCCATGGATAAGGAGGGTAATTTAAGACCAAATTCACTCCCTCAGGACACTGTGGAAGAGTCGCCTTCATAGCACTCGGGTCCACCAAGAGGGGAGCTGGGGGCGGGGGGAGGGGGGGAGTCTGAACTATCGTTATCATGGGGCCCGAGGCTAAGATACAGATACCCAGGTTTTTAAAGAATTGCAGTAGATGAAAGGAAAGACGATATAAAATAAAACGAGAACACAATAAAATTCCCATCCATACTTAAGGAATAGTAACGTACCCCGGCCCACCAGCTGGGATTGCCTCTGGAAGAACTTACCGGCATTTGTCACAATGATATCATTGTTTCGGTACAGTCTTGTCCTTCATTTAGGAGGGCTCGTAAGTTTCACGGCGACCATTATTTTTGGCTAGAATTAAACTTAATACGTGAACACAGTGGGTTGGTGAATCAAATTCAACTTAAATTTTGGATCATGTATCTAAAATTTCATTAAGTTACGCTAACTAGTCGAACTCCTCCCCTTCGTCTTCTACTTTAGATCTTGTCCCCGGCAGCCAGCTGGTTCGGTAGAGCCTCTGGGGGTTGATTAAATAATGGTGGGGGTGGAGAATGTAATCGAATAAAGAAATTGAAATCTATGAGGTCGATTCGGAAGTTTTATTTTAGAGAAAAGTTAATAGACATTTTGTTACATTTTAAACCACTAGTTACATAATGAAAATAGAAAAAAAAGGTTAATTAGTACTTGAAGACAGACATAGTATGGTTATAGTTGTGATAAATCAGCCACTTGGTGGTCTCCCTTTTCTTACACCCATCTCTAAGCACCCTAAAGCCAACACGAAAAAGAACGACCATTCGTACCTCTTACTAGCTCTTGAGCTAACTGGCAAACATTTGCCAAGGTAGGGTCCCAATTTCCCTATGGCCTGGGGTTCAAAGCTCTTTAAAAATCCCTTTTATTTGCTAATTCGCCACTCCCTTAGACAAATAAGTTTCCGCCACCACTGAAGTCGAGAAGTACGAAGAAAAGAGGGTCCGTGCTTTGCTCCTTGTACTGGGCCCGATTTGAGCACCTGGCATGGATTCATCCGCCTTAATAGTTAGAAAGGAAAATAAGTTGATGTAATAATTGTTTTGTGCTTTTGAATGTACATACAAATGTAAATGGAAGGAATTAATTAATAATAAATGCGTCTGATAGTCTAAACATTAACATTTAATTCAGAAATGGGTTGAATCCAATATTTCTCATATTCAAATCTTAAATTTTATTTTGAATTAAAAAAAAAAGTTCCACTGACAAATATTATTTTGTTTGTCATCTCTATTACATAATAAACAACAAAAAGAACACTTTTATTAGTAAATTAATTATATTAATACAATTTTGTCCTTTTTTTGTCTGATTGTGTTAATCTCTCAACTTCACAATTTTATAGAATTCCTTTTATCAATTTGGTTAAAATTGTCATTTCAAGCCGAGCTCTAATTGGGTTAAAATTATCATTTAAAGCCAAGCTCTTCATAGTTGTATACAAGTTACTTTTTTTGAGATTTTTACGAATCTCTAATCTCTCGAATACCATAGGATGTAGCTCACAAAAATGCTATTGTACCAAGTAATTGCATTTTTTTTAAAATGACATTCTGCTTGGATTTAAAATAGAGAATTTTGTGTGACTCACACCTTTATATTTAAGGTGAGTTATATGCTTTGTTTTGTAAATTAACTGTTAGTGCAAGGAATGTATTTAGAGCCTACATTAAAATAGTAGTCAAGTCAATGATGGAATGTGGCACATGTATTTGTAAAAATTGTGAGTATTTAACAAAGTATTGTACTTGCTTTCTAATGGTATATTTTTGATTGGTAGTATGCATAAGTTTTTGATCATACATGTCGACCTCGCTGGCCTTGAGGTAAAGTGTTCACCTCAGGACCCGATGTTTGTGGGTTCAAACCCAGCTGGAGTCGACGGATTTTTCTTTAGCGATAAATATCCGTAACACAACTTCCTTTGGATGAGAAGTAACGCCCTGCCCTGTCAGTCCCATGTCGATTGTGGCATGTAAAAGAACCCTGGGAGGTACGTGAAAATACCTTTCCCGGCAAAATGGGAGGTCTTTTCGCTCTCGCTCATAGAAATTCTCGTGTGCTAATACAATCAGTTGGTTTAGAAAGTGCACATTAAATATTCCAAATAAATAAAAAATAAATTGCTCATACATCGGAGTAGTATATTTTAATAATTTAATTTATTACTGATATTCTCAATTAGCTTGCATTTGTTTTATAAAAAAATCACTATGCTTGTACTGTTTATTATATTGCTTAATGTAACGCTTTCATAAATTTTTACAAAGATACTGTAAAAAAAGGCTTGCTCTCCTAAAATAAATAATGCTTCATGGTGAAAAAGAATCTAAATAGATTCTGAAGTATAGTGGGTGCTCATAGTTTTAAGTGTGTTTTTTTTATATAGTTTTCTTGTTGAGAAAAATGAAATTTTAAAACTCATTTGAAAGCTCTAATCCATATTTACAGTAAAAGATTAAGTATCACATTCATATTAAAAGGCTAAACATAAATTCCATAAGCTATAGTTTCACTTTTTACACTTTTTACTAAACACAAATTTGTTATTTTTTTGATTTTTTTTTTCAAGCCCCAACCTGCTTTGGTGGCCGCGGAGTTTAAGGCGTCACCCTCACAACAGACTAAACTGTTAATGACAGGGAGATTAAGGGTTCGAATCTCGGTCGGGTGTACTGAGGGTGATTTTTCCTAAATGGTTTTCCATCCTCCCTCCACATAAATGTGCGGCGGACACTTCCTCTAAATTCAACCTTCCCAATCCTTAGCTCATTACCATAATTAGTATATATGTTGGTAACCTGAACAGGTAGTAAGATGCTGTGATATAAAAAATACACATAATCGCAATTTCCCAAGTGGGATTGTCTGCACAGATAATAAAGGGCAATATGTGTATTACATAATGTCATTTTAGCCCTTTTTTTTACCCTTCTTCCCCATATGACGCTACATAATGTTTTAGCAACCCCCCTCCCTCCTTAAGTTAAGTAACTCTTCCAGTTTCAGTTTTTTAAAAAGCACCTTTTCTCTCATGTCATTTACAAATGGGTGTTTTTTTTTGTTTTTTTTTTAGTAGACTAGTTATTTTCCTGTCGGATCATAAGTTTAAAATAAATAGGATTTTGAATAAAGGATGCAATTTCAAGTCAAACGGTTTTAATTGTATTTACAAAAGCACGAGTTTAAAAGTGTTAAAAAGCTTAAATTTATACATGACTATTTTTATTGTTTGTTTTATAAACTACAACAAGTTATGATAGCCTAAACACCCCTTTGTCACGCAGCGTAACGCTACGATGGACCCCCCCACCCCCCCCTTTCAAGTGCGCTATGTAATACAAGTATGGCCCCTAAGATATGTGCCCAAAATACCAGGGCTCAATCCCAATTAGCTGTTCTGAGGTTAGTTCGGCCTATTTTGGTATTCCATCCATCCACAAGGCGAGTGCTGATGCAGTTATTCTTATCATTTTCATACTTCCCCTCCCACCCCCACCGATTACATTGAGCCTTTTGTTAAAATATATATTTTAATAAAATAATTGCTAATGTAAGTAGTGTTCTATTTATTTATTTTTCTTAATAAAGGGCTACCTGAAGAGTCTTGGTATGGCGAGAACTGCGGAGGTTAAGAGAGACGCAAGGATCGGAGAGGCGGAGGCCAGGAAAGATGCGCAGATCAAGGAGGCAATAGCTGAAGAAGAACGAATGGCATCTCGGTATTAAACAAGCTTGTATCTTTGAGGTGTTACCTTAGTCTTGGTGTCCTTGCTGTCTCTGCATTATCATACTTAAGAGGAATTTTATTCGGATAGCAGGTGACCTGGTGGTCTAGGGGGTAAGGTGTCTGACTTCTGTGCTGGGGGTCCGGGGTTCAATCCTCGGTCCCAGCACAGATTTATCTGATTGCCAAACCCTTCCTTCACCTCTGACAAGAAGTGTATTAATCACAACTTGTGAATGTGTGGAATGCCAGGCCTCCACCGTGGTTCGGATCCCACGTTAAACTGTAGGTCTTCCATTTCATCTCGCAATCACCCTAACATTGCACATTAGCGTAAGTGCGTACAACCCGAACGGGTAGTAAGACTCGGTGCTAATAATAATATTCGGATGGCTATGTTCATCTTTTGCTTTGTTTTCACTTATATTGTTTACCATTACCTAATTTCCTTTACTCCAATATTTATTTCAACTCTTTTTTTTCCTGGTGTTGTGTTCAAACTACCTAAGAAGTATTTGTGTGTGTTTTCCTCAAATCAATATTCTTTGTCTCTTGTAAGATCCAAAATGTTTGCACACAATTTGTAAATTTAAATTGGCTCATAAACATCTTGATGTTGTAACTTCAAAATCATATGATCAAATATATTGGTAGTAGAATAGTTGTCACATTTTAAGATTTGTAGATTCTAAGTATTTTGTAAATGAATGTGCTATCTAAAAATTAATTCATATATCTCACAGCTCATTATAAGTTATGATGTCATTACCATTTAATGGATGTCTAGTTTTGGGTTTTATGTCTTGTGTTAGGTTAGTTTGTACACTTTGTACTGATACAATCCTGTGTTAGGTTAGTTTGTACACTATGTACTGATACAACCCTTTGTCAGAAAGTGCAGGTTAAATTTCTCGTTAACAGGTTATTTAACAATTTTTTTTCCCCATTATTATTTGGATGGTTTTAAAAATGAAGAATGATTTTAAAAGTTATGGAACTAAGTAAAGCGATCGTAATTAATATTTTAACTAAGGATGGATCCACAAGTCCTTAAGGATATTTTAAAATTCGAGAAAGTTTCAGATTCAAGTCTCAAACCCTTAAAAAAATTATTTTCAATTTTTATAGTGAAATTTGTTTTAGAGGTCTAATATTGTTTATTGTGGTTCAGAACAAATTAAAATTATTATAGTATTAACTTAAAAATCAGGCCCCAGATCAGTAATTTAACTCTTAACTTAATGTATGAATGTTATAATGAATGGATTAAAAGAATGTTAACATTTAGTTATTATTTTTTATTATTATATAATATTTTTTCTGAGGTTCGGATTTTGATTCGAGATTCAGAATTTGAAGGTAAATTGGAGATAAACGAATTCATAAGATAGTGGATTTGACCCAACTCTAATTTCAATAAATATATAATTGCTTAGTCTTAGAAATGTATTTATTAATACTTATGTTCTGTTGTGTGACAGATTTTTGAACGACACCGAAATTGCCAAAGCCCAAAGAGATTTTGAACTAAAGAAAGCAGCATATGATGTAGAAGTACAAACAAAGGTAGGGTATAATATAGTGCTTAACTCACTTTTATTTTCTTGAACTGTATTTTTTATTATTTTTTTATTTACTTACCTTATCTCAAAATAATATGGCAACAATTTGTTTGAAACTAAGTTTCATGCTTTCAACATGACTCACAGTTGCATTAAACCACGGCTGGTGCCAATGTATTTAAGGCAGTGGTTCTCGAACGCTGTGGCCCGAGAGGTTTGTCAGGTGAGGCGGAAATATTCAATGACAATTAAGGCTTCAGAGACATTTTCAAACATCAGAAATTCCAACGATCGTATTTTGAAAAACGAGTGTCAGTCTCAGATATATAATATGCGGATTGTATTTTACTTATTGATTGAATTGATTGCTTAACAGACAAAACCATATACATTATTATCATCATTATTATTATCGTGATTATCATTGTCATTATTATGATTATTGATATTTGTTCTGCTGTCTTAAGACAGATCCATCCCTTTTGTCAGTGAACTTAGACCCCCATTGCGTCCTGTCCTCTGCCTCCTCCTTCAGCTCCCAGAATTTTCTTATTTCCTTCAAGTCATGCAATATTTGAATCATCCTTCTTCCTAAGCTCCTCTTTCCCTCAACCTTTCCTTCCATGACATCGTGCAGAATACAGTTCCTCCTAAGGATGTGTCCAATCCAGTTTGCTTTGTACCGAAGAATCACATCCAAAATGGTTCTCTTCTCACCCACTCTTCTTAGGACTTTTTTATTTGTCCCCCTGTCTGTCCACCTGATCTTCTCACCCACTCTTCTTAGGACTTGTTCATTTGTCCCCCTGTCTGTCCACCTGATCTTCTCACCCACTCTTCTTAGGACTTGTTCATTTGTCCCCCTGTCTGTCCACCTGATCTTCTCACCCACTCTTCTTAGGACTTGTTCATTTGTCCCCCTGTCTGTCCACCTGATCTTCTCACCCACTCTTCTTAGTACTTGTTCATTTGTCCCCCTGTATGTCCACCTGATCTCAATGTAGCAATGTGTAATATAATCTCTAAAAAGAGGTCAATTTCTAAATCAAATCCGGGGGGGGCGATGATACACAACTTGCTTTGAAGTTTTGTATTTCCCTGAAGTATTTCGCTAAAGCACAGGGATTTATGCTTTCACTTCAGAAGTAACATAAAAGTCAGCTCATTTATTCTCACCTTAATTAACATGGGGGAGGGGGGTCGAGGTTGGTTTGTTAGAAATTCTGATGGGTGTGTTATTACAGATACGCAAAAGTTGTGTTAGTTATTTTGAAATATGTTGTAGCATTTTTTTAAAAGTTAAATGCATCATAAATACTAATCGTTTGATTTCAGGGCAAGCTTAACACATTGTGGACAAATGCACTCACCTGAACAATTGTTCCACTGTTGTCCTTTGTTTCATTCTTATGATACTCAAGCAACAGATTATATTATAGATTATATTTTATTATATTCTAGAAAGCTGAAGCAGAGTTTGCGTATGAGCTTCAGGCAGCCAAGACAAAACAGCGCATTAAGGAAGAACAGATGCAGATCTTAGTGGTGGAACGCACACAGGAGATTCTAGTACAAGACCAAGAGATCCAGCGCAAAGAAAGAGAACTGGAGGCAACTGTCCGCAGGCCTGCAGAGGCTGAGAAATTCAGGTGAAAACAAAGATTATTTTTAGCTTCGCGTTCTACTACCCAATTTGTGTTTCACGCCGATGTACTAATTGTTAATTACACTAATGTATTAGGTATGAGGAAGGTTGAGTTTAGAGTGAGTGTGTCTGAATTTGTGTGGAGGGAGAGTGGAAAACCATTCAGTATGAAGTAAGCTCAATACATCCGACCGGGATTCTAGCCTCAATCTCCCTATCAAGACTATTGCGAGAGTGACACATTAGACCATGCGACCACCGAGACAGGTCAGATGTTGAGTGTTCAAGTGTGTAGGAGCGTTTATATGCCACAATGACAAACCCTAGTGTGGTAAGGGGGGGGGGCTTTTTGCCTTTCTAAAATATGTGAAAAACAACTAACATATAGGGTAGTGAAGATGTATCGAATGTTTGGACTACATTTTAAAACCAAGCTTACGCCCTGATATTTGAAATGTGTATCACTAGACACATTAAAAGTACACCTGAAATTACAAATTTTTGCCACTTACATTTTTACTGTTTCCAGCCTGTGGTCTGGGTCAGTTTCTTACTAAAGCCATATATTTTCCACTACCGGCTTGCTAGGCCTGTCGTAGCTTCTTATGACTTATAATCTGACTTAAGACTAGGACAGGCACAACATCCAGTCCCCGGCCGTTAATTTATCACTGTGAACTGAGTAAACCCATATTTTCATCGATGATAAATTTTCGGCCATGCCGGGAATCAAACCCGGGACTCTTAGCTCAATAGGCAGACACACTACCGACTGAGCTAAGTTGTTGGATAATTATTTTTATTGCCACTATCCATTTTAAATATTGATTTTTGGGGGTAATGCGGGTTCTACTGATGACTGGGAGATAGAAGTTCGAATCGCATTTTGGTCGATTGAGGGTGGTTTTTCCTAAATGGTTTCCCACTCTCCTTTTACACAAATTAGGGTAGATTACTTCTAAAATGCTTTCAGAACCCCTAACCCGTTAGAGTAATTATCATATATGCGTACAACCTGAACAGGTAGTAAGATGAAATGATGGAGGAAAAAAACAAAAAAAAAACAATATGGCCTTTCAAATGACAAATTGAAAACACTTCACACTTTACTCTGCTACCACTGTATAGAAATGTAATGCTTACCTACAGGAATGAGCAAAGGTCACTTTTTAAATCTGAAGCGAAGTCAGTCGAATCATAAAAGCTTGAAACACATAAATTAAAGTCAAAAGATAAGATGTTTGTTGTTATCACGTTACAATACTTTAAATTTTTCAACTATCCATCAAGTTAATCTAGGTAAAGAAAGATTTCAAAGAAAAAACAAATCTCTCTAAATTATGTTATGCTGACATCTGAATGTATCTAGGCTTAATCACTGTTTAGTAGCTGTTCTAAAAGTGATTATATGTTTAAATAGTTATGACTATATTAGTGAGATATTTAAAATTTGTTCTTACTATGTAGAAGTTTTCTTATTCTTACTAAATGTTTAGAAGCCGTGAAGTTTATTGTGGCTGTTGTGACGTGACCTTCAGATTTGACATTTCAACGCTTCTCTCATCGTTAGCTACCTTTTAACCTCTCAAGCGTGACTTGGATCAGTTACTGAAACTCTTCCTGAGGGCGACTTAATTTCTATAGTGCAATAGTTAAAGCCTGCAAATCCATTACTAATTACTGACGACTGATGACGTCTCACACGCTATAGAGGTTAAGGAGCATCCCCATGCTATTGTCCAATCAATCAATATTGCATTTCACCCGCCTCGGTGGCGTAGTTGGCTAACGCGCCAGTCGTGTTGAGCTAGACCACCGAGGACAGGGAGATCGAGGTTCGAATCACGGTCGGCTGAACGAGGGGTGGTTTTTCCTAAATGTTTTTCCACTCTCTCTCTCCACGCAAATGAGGGTTCACTTCCTCTAAATTCAACCTTCCCAATTCCTAATCCATTAGTGAAATTGGTACTAAAGCGTATAACCCGAACGGGTAGTAAGACGCGGTGCCAAATAAATAAATAAAATATTGCATTTCCCAGGCTTGAAAAGCTCGCAGAGGCCAACGGAAACAGGGTGATCCTAGAGGCAGAAGCTGAGGCCGAGTCTCTTCGTGTTCGAGGAGAAGCCGAGGCATTTGCTATTGAGGCCAAAGCTCGAGCTGAAGCAGAACAAATGATCAAAAAGGCAGAGGCTTGGAAGGAATATAAGGAAGCAGCCATGATAGACATGCTTCTTGATACTTTACCAAAAGTAAGTCTATAACATTCCTATTACTAACATTCTCTTAAAATAAATAATTAAGTAGGAATTTATTATTGTGAATTGAAATGATATGTGGCCAACTTAGCTTTTTGGTCTTTAAAAAACTAAATAGAATACACATGTTTGATATTTACACAGATACACACAAAACAATATTCAATTAAGTGAAAAAAATGATAACATGGTCCTGGGGATGAAATCCACGACCTTTTCTCACCAATGCTCTACCACTGAACCATCCTGGTTCGTCTCTTATCCAGGGCCATCTTTCATTAGTTGTACCTTCTTCCAAATATTTATAGCAAAATATCTCAAAACGTGAAAAGGGGTTTTCCTTAAAGAGATTTATTATGTTTTAACAAAGTAAAATTGGTGCCTAATAGCTATATTAAATAAAACATTGAAAGGAGGGTAGAAGGGCGAGGCCCACGCACTCGCCAGAAAACTGTAGGCCTCAAAGTTCACAATTAAAACACAACAAAACACACAATTTGTGTAATGTTCGGGGTACATCAGTTCCCTTCTTCAGCAGAGGAGAGTAAAACACAGACTGGACTATGGCAGCATGGATAGAGGTTGATCAAGGTTCACTTAGATACTGTTGTTGCCTGTTTCAGAAGAGAGTAAAACACGGACTGGACTATGCCAGCATGGATAGAGGTTGATCATGGTCACCTAGATTCTGTTGTTGCCCGTTTCTTGATTATGTTTTAAGTTATTTTCAGACATCTAGTATTTTGTGAACCAAGTAATTAAATCTCATTGAACCTGGAAAACGTAACATTTCAGATTGCTGCCGAGGTGGCCGCCCCTTTGTCCCAGGCAAAGAAGATAACCATGGTATCTAGTGGACAGGGCGAAGTGGGGGCATCCAAACTGACCGGGGAAGTCCTGTCGATCATGATCAAGGTGCCGGAGGTCGTCAAGGGCCTCACAGGAGTTGACCTGGTCAAGGTCAGTATTATGTTAGGTTCCATACTGAAATAGTTACTTTTACAGCCACTACCAGCTTGCTAGGCCCGTCGTAGCTTCATATGTCTTATAATCTAACTTCAGACTTGGACAGGCACAACATCCAGTCCCCGGCCGTTAATTTATCAATGGGAAAGGGTAAAACCATATTTCAACAATTATACATTTTTCGGCCATTTTAGGAATTGAACCCGGGACTCTTAGTTCAGTAGACAGACACGCTACCGACTGAGCTAAGGTGTCGGATAGGAAGTGTATAAAGTCCACTTTTTAAATTCAAAGCGAAGTAAAATCAAATAATATGATATATATTCTCAAAGACAAATTATTGAAGTTCGAATATTAAAAAAAAAAAAAGCTAGATAAAATAATTATACTTTGCATAACTATGTAAATTTATGTATTAAATATAATTGACAAAATGTTATATTTAAATTCCATAAATTATTTTTAAATCAACTTAAAAGGGTTTGAAGTTTTATTTTATAAAGGTAAAATTGTTTGGTTATTTTTTAAGTATATTTCTATTTTCGCATAGTTATTTCTTATTTTCTAACAAACATTGTATAGCCCTCATAGGTAAATTTTGATAAAAATAAAAACTTTTGAATTTTTGTGATGTATTTGTCTTCATAGGCCTCCATTTAAAGGTGTTTTTTTTTTTTTACTTTCAGTCCATCCACGCCGCATGAAGATATTAAATACACCCGCTATTCAAGAATCTCTTCTTGAACCTTTCGATGGAATCTTTGTACACATAAGTAATAATACTCTAGTTTTTTAAATTTAGTGTGTTGTAATGTGAAGAGCCCATTACTAATGCCCATATATTTTCTCTATACGGTATTTGTATTGTAACTAAGAAGTTACACTGCAGCTAGGAAATGTTTTTAATTTTTAGCCTAGTCATTATTTTTTACAAGTAAATAGGATTGTGTGAGACTTCACATTCTGAGTTTCAAATTATATTTTTATCATAAATTTAAATCAAACCGGAAAATTGGTGCCTAACTGTGATTTTAAATGAAACTTTGAAACCAAGACAGAAGGGCAATGTCTAACACGCTTACCAGAAAACTTAAGTCCTCAAAAGTTCACAAACCTCTAGCCACGCTGCCGTAGTCCAGTCTGTGTTTTACTCTCTTCTGATGAAGAAGGGGACTGATATACCCCGAAAATTATATGATTATGTGTTTTGTTGTGTTTTAATTGTAAACTTTGAGGCCTACAGTTTTCTGGTAAATGTGTAGGTCTTACCTTTCTACCCTCTTAGCAATTCCCCAAGTAACGATAGATTATAAATTAGATTTGACGGTTTCTGCGAAAGTGAAAAACTTTTCTAAGTCGAATGGTGCTTGGATATAATTTTATCAGTTTCAGTGTATCTAATGATTTAGCAATTGTTTCTACTCATTGTTAAAAGAGCGATTAATGAGTATGTACCATTATTTAGGTGAAACTTTCTGGCTTACCATTAAGCTAATTTGGTGACCTGGTGGTCTAGGGGTAAGGTGTCAGACTTCTGTGCTGAGGGTCCGGGGTTCAATCCTCGGTCCCGGCACAGATTTATCTGATTGCCCAACCCTTCCTTCACCTCTGACAAGACGTGTATTAATCACAACTTGTGAATGTGAGGAATGCCAGGCCTCTACCGTGGTTCGGATTTCACGTTAAACTGTAGGTCCTCCATTTCATCTCACAATCACCCTACCATTGCACATTAGCGTAAGTGCGTATAACCCGAACGGGTAGTAAGACGCAGTGCTAATAATAATAATAATAATTAAGCTAATTTCTAAATTATATGTTGAAATAATCTTATAAAAGCGTTTGTTGAATTAACAATCAAAAAGATGTAATCATTGCCACTATGTACACAATGAGAGTAACTTATGCTACACATTCTTTATCAAATACATAATATTTAAGTGCTGTGCTACATATTTAATTTTATTTCGTCAAAGTAATAAAAAGATCCATTATTCTTTTGTATGGGTGCTAATAAGGTTTGTGTTTTTTTGTTGTTTTTTTGTGTGTAACTTGTATGGTTAAAGATCACTGTTTTCATAGTAAAAATGTGTGGCAACTTTTTTTTATTAGTTTAGAACATAAAAGTTGTATTTGCTTAGCTATAAATTACATTATTAAATAAAAACTCTTATCACGTCAGGCTGTAATTAAGCCAAATCGACTGAGCGGCCACCATCCATTGTCAAAGATGGTGCCATTTTCTGCGTATACAGGGTGTAATGAGGACAGCACAACTAACCCTCCGGCCGTTAATCTCTGTTTTCTAGACTGTAGCCGCTACAATTTCATTCGAGTAGATCCTCATTATGTCCTCACGAGGCTGAGTTAGCCTCGTACCAGACCCATTTCTTTACAGAATATCTGGAAAGGTCGGGTATTGAACCCAGGATTTCTGGATCTGTAGTCAGGAATTCTGACCCTTGGACCAGAGGCGCCCAAATAACATTATGTATAGTGGAAATAGGTTTTGTTCAAAAAGATAAGGCTGACTAGGACTATAGCATTTTTACACCTTCTTAATTACCTACCACAAATCAGGATCTAGCCTTTTATTTACCGATTTTTTTTTTACCGAAATACAACTCTTTATTTAACAAAATCCAATCTTTTATTTACCACAAATCAGGGTATCTACCTATATATTATAGATAATGTTACAAAGTTAATTAAAAAAAAAATTATTTTGAATTTAACATTTAGATGGTGTCTGGGCCCAGGCAATTAAATGTATTTCTCTTCATCCCTCGTCCATGTTGAAATGTTGAATACTCACACAATCCTAGTAGTAAAAAAACTCCCTTTAAGGCTGATTTCTTAAAATATAAAAATAGCAAAGTATTTTATCTAGAAACAAAGGATTAAATTAGATCAGAATGTTTATATATATATTTTCTATTCTCAAATATCCCAATTTTTTTCAAATAATAAATATAGAAATGATTGTTCATGATAATTTTAAGTATTTAAATTGATTTTTCTCATTGAAAACTAGTGTAATTTTGTCTGCGATACTGTTAAACAATACATTTTATGTCAAGGTGCCATTCCAATGTAGGTTTTGATAATATACAACTCACAACTGTATGTGGTGGTGTAAATTAACAAGGATAGTGCGGGGTTAGTGCAACTACCTGAGGGGGACTGGAGTAGAAATTGTTTGGACAAAACATTAATTAACACAAAAACCCTTTTTTCTTTTCACTGGGTGACCTGGTGGTCTAGGGGTAAGGTGTCAGAATTCTGTGCTGAGGGTCCGGGGTTCAATCCTCGGTCCCGGCACAGATTTATCTGATTGCCAAACCTTTCCTTCACCTCTGACAAGACGTGTATTAATCACAACTTGTGAATGTGTGGAATGCCAGGCCTCTACCGTGGTTCGGATTCCACGTTAAACTGTAGGTCCTCCATTTCATCTCACAATCATCCTACCATTGCACATTAGCGTAAGTGCGTATAACCCGAACGGGTAGTAAGACGCGGTGCTAATAATAATAATAATAATTCTTTTCACTGCCATATACAGCTTCTTCAGGTTTAGAGAGTAAATTGTTACTGTGGATTCACATGTACGATGTAAAACAAGAGCAGTGCTGATATTTGGTCATGTAACAGCTCTAATCCAATCCCAAGAAGTCCGCGTAGAGATAAATGAAACTTTTCCAGAGCTTCTACAGAAAACACGCCATGCATGCGCAAATTTTCAAACATGCGTTATTTATAACCACAGAACATTCTCACAATGGCACATCTCAAAATTGATGATTTAAAAAACAACAGTTTAGCCACGAGGTTTATCGATTACAAGATAAAACCCAGGCAGTAAGTAAAACATCTCATTTTATTTTAAATACAGTAACTTGCACTGATTATAATATTTACATTTTTTATGTTTGACGTTTCAATGCATCATGGGTAAACAGAGATTCCCAACTTTCCGCGAGTGTGTGAACAGCTGCACCACTAAGAGGTACTGCTTTCAAACTTCAGTGAACGTGTGAATTCAACTTTAGTCTTTGTTCAGGCCATTGTATATCTAGCTCACATACAGGGAAAATATGGGAAAAGAAATAATTTTGCACTTTCCTTCATCCCTTCATTTCTTGGTTCTCATATGGGTAGTGTTTTATTAATAGCAGCTAGAAAAATGAAAATATGTTGTACTACTTTTAACTTTCAGTGACCCGCTTTGATGGCCGCGTGGTCTAACACGCTACTCTCACAGTATTGCTGATCATTGGGAGATCGAGGTTCGAATCTCAGTTGGGTGTGTACTGAGGGTGGTTTTTCCACTGCGCAGGTACACTTCCTATAGATATTACATTAGTGTAACTAGTGCATAAGCCGAGTGGGTAGTAAGACATGCTGTTAAAAAAACACTTTCAGTGACATAATTATATTACAGTAGTCGAGTCATTTTTCGAACAACCTGAAGTGTTTGAGCTACCGAGGATTATGGGAGGTTATACTTTACCTTTGGTTTGATATAATATCCAACCCATTAGCACACAAATTTCAGTAATGCAGGTCTGTTTAAGTGTTACCAAGTCATAATTAAGCACGCCAGTCAAATATTTCCCAAGTTGGCAGTTTTCTCACCAAGTTTGTAGATTTTATACATCTATCATCTTCCCATTTTCAAATAAAAATTGACACATGTTCACTAAAACAGGTAATGAAGATAATTATTGTATTCTCAGATTAACATTATTGAGGAAGCCTGGATGCAGTGTTGCCAACTGTACGATCTGGATACTCCTTTTGATATAATTTCACCACCTGTGCAATCCAATTTTAGGATATTTTTTAAAAGTAATATCCTGTGGCCCTGCTATAAAATAACAAATTTTACATAAATTTCTTTTTCTTTTTATGAAAATCGGTGGGTTTATCAATATAATGTCAGAAAGTAGTATTTTGCCGGTAAAAATAAAATCCATTTCAGGTTCATGTACTATCGCTAGAGACTATAGTGTTGGCAACACTGCCTGGATTTAAATAATTAAAATACCTATTTTAACTTTTTGTGTGTGTTTGTTTTGTTATCTTGGTAAACTTCATATAAGTTTACATACAGGCTTTGCCACATGCACGGTTGACATTTTTAACATTAATTTGGTTAGACAGTCATTTAGTTTGGGTTTTAAAAAAAATGTAGTCACTTGTTTTTAAAGACTAAACCTAAAAATGTGATTGAATAAAGTGTGTTCTATTAACACAATAAACAGAAGAATTATTAACCTAATTAGTATGGTGGCTACAGACAGGGAAATAGAGGAATACCCAGAAAACTCAGGGAATTCTTTGATGTCAAGGAATTTAAATACAAATAAGTAGAGCCCCGTGAAAATTGTTTTATTTTTAGTTAAATTTAGTTTTTTAAATCTCACTTTTCGGTGTTATTTCTTTTTGATTTAAAATCATATGTTATCTAGATTGTTTAAGTATTATTTAAATATTGACACAACGTAAACAAAATTAAAATTGATTATTGAAACATTATATATTTGCTTTATAATTCTTTGTCAAGTTTGTCTGCATATTTCACAATTTTGTACCCTAAAGTTAGCTTATACTACAACAAAATACTAATCAAATTACAGTATGGTCAAAATTTCTCTTTAATTTCTTCTTAATTTCATGTTTATTTAGAGATATTTTTTTTCCGTAAAAGCGGTGTTATTTTGTTTTATAGGAGGGTTTTATGTAACAAGACAATTTCGTTTTATTTCACTTTTCAAAAACATTTTAAATCCTATCTAAAAACTATCAAAGGAAAAAGCACTTGATTCCATCTTTGTATGCCACTTTTCGCTTTCCCGTGTCTCACCATTTTTACGGGGTTCTACAAATGAGGAAAAGTCAGGGAATTTAAATGTTTGATTAATTCTGCACCTAAACATTTAAACAAAAGTGAGAGATTCTGTTTATCGATGTTAAGGAAATGCATTGCTTCTAGATATGTTGATATTTACATGAGATGGTTGTACAGGGTTTGTCTTATAACACATTGATGTTGGAACACAAATAATACCTAGAAAATGAACAATAAATTTTGATGTTTAGTAGATTAGGATTTTTTTTAAATATGTGATTTACTTTACATCCATTACTGTTTCCAGCTTGGGTCAGTTTTATATTCAAGCCATATATTGCCAGGCCTGTCGTAGCTTCATATGTCTTATAATATAACTTAAGAATAGGACAAGCACAACATCCAGCCCCCAGCCGTAGATTTATCACTGTGAAAGGGTAAACCTAAATTTCACCAATGATAAGTTTTTCGGCCATGCAGGGAATCAAACCTGGGACCCTTAGCTACTGAGCTACTGACTGAAAATATGTGATCAATGTTTAACTGAAAAAAATTCTCATCCACTAAGAAAAACTGTAAAAAGGTTAGGTCTAGAGCAATAAAAAATGTAGCACAACTTCCTTCAGAGGTGAAGTAAAGTCATCGGTCTCATGTCGATTGTGGCATGTAAAAGAACCCTGGAAGGTATGTGAAAATAACTTTCCCGGAAAAATTGGTAAGCTTATTTGCTCTCGCTAATAGAAATTCTTGTGTGCTGATATATTCCGTTGATTCAGAAAGTGCACGTTAAAATTCCTCAGTTAAATAAAGTGAGGCCTAGAATATATTTAAAAGTTGTCTGAAAAACCTGGAAAAGTCAGGGAATTCTATGATAAAATTTTTGTAACTATCCTGATTATGTTTTAACTAACCTTCGCTAAAAAAAATAGTGAATGTAAACTTAGTTAGATCTTAAAATCCAATTTATATAATTATGGTTTGAATAAATCTGGTATTAAAGGGGAAATCAGCCTTAAAAGCTTGCCTTGCCATTGTTATAATTACCACTAGTGCAATTGTTATTATGTATCCAAGTCTACTCAAAGGAAATCTTGAAATATTTATCGTGACTCTTTCGGAAGAACCTATTCTCACTTTCGAGGTGTAATTGTACTCAATGGAAGAGGATCACTCTTTACTCTTCCTTCTTTCACGCATGGAATATTTGTTGTTAATACTCTATCAAGGAAATATACAGGTACACTACCTTTATTTGAAGTTTTAATCTTTAAGGGTTGCAAAATTGGTCAAATATATTATTTTTAGTGTGGACGATAAGCGATGGGAGGAAAGAATGATGTTTGCTGATGAGTTGATGGTATGAGGGGAGAAGGAAGAGGAAGTACAGGAACAACTACGAGAATGGAATGAGGAAGTGAAAGAGTTTGGAATGAAATTTAGCTTGGAAAAGTATGAAGTGATGGTAATGACAAGGAAGAGGGTAAGGCCTTGTAAAGATATAAATTTGGATGGAGTAGAGCCGAGATAAGTATAAAAAGTAAAATAGCTTGAAAGTTGAGGAGAAAGGTGGAAGGAAAGAGGATGTAATGAGAAGAGGACAGCAGGGAGAGTTGTTCTACAGGTGTGTAAGAGACCTGCTATGGAGAGTTGTTCTATAGGTGTGTAAGAGACCTGCTATGGAGAGTTGTTTTATAGGAGTGTAAGAGACCTGCTATGGAGAGTTGTTCTATAGGTGTGTAAGAGACCTGCTATGGAGAAGGAAAGTGCCCTTCAAGTGTTGTACAGGGCACATACTCTGTACCCATTGTCACATATGCTGCAGAAACATGGACATTGAATGTAAGCGACACTAGGATAGCATGTTAGCTGTCACGAGGAGGAACAATATTAGGAATGAAGTTATCCAGGAAAGAGTAAGGGTACAGGGAGTTACATGAGATAGTAGAGGAAGCAAGACTGAGATGGTATGGGCATGTAATGAGGATGTTGGAGTACATGAGATAGTAGAGAGGAGAAGAATGGTGGAAGGATAAGGGAAGATGGAGGCATTTTACTAAATTGATGGTGCAACAGCCTGGAAATAGATGAGACAAAGATCTGTGCAACATTTACAAGTTTACCACAATTATGAGTAGGCTAATGCATCCATCACAATAACATCATGGTTATTTATTAACAGCTTGAGGTATGAAGACATTTGTATTAAAGGAAATACGCTTGCATATGCCTGGAGAGAGAATTGGAAAAACCACAGTGATACAATCGCATGTAGATAATCACTCCAACAGATATTAACCTTTTGTCTCCTATCACTGACAATTTCCATAAATAAATTAAATGGTCCGGTTAAAATGGATTTTTATTCAAACTTTGAAATGTTAATAACTAAGGGGGAAAAAAAGTGCCATAAGTTCCTGCCTTTTAAAGAGAGAAAAAAAATCACAAGAAAAATATTAAATATCTGTTTAGAAATGGGTAGTTTACCTAAATACAAAAATTAAAAGTAAGATATATGATAATTCAAAATTAAGACCCTCACTCAATTTGCCAATTAAAATGTATGTGTTGTGTTTTAGAAACAAAACAACCAAAATAAACTCACTGTGACTTCTCTTGAGTGACATTCTTATACTCCATTATTTAGTTATTTTCATGTTGTACCCACAATTAATTAAATATCAGAAAACCCATTTGGGTAAAATTTCGATAATCATCTCGAACTTGATATTATAATTGTGTCCAACCCTTACTGTACTTTGTTTATGTACCCTCACATTTAACTGAAAGGATCTTACCTTTATTGGTTACACTATGCTACTATCTTACAAGCTACACCATAGTGGATCCAAACTTGTTGTCTTTAAGGGTAGACAGAATGTAAAAATACAGAAAAGTGTACCTGTAAATTTTAGTATTTATTTTTAAGTTAGATTATATTTTATTTTTGTTACATAAAATTCGTGGATATGATACATTTTTTTAATGATTTTACAATATAGAGGAGAAAAAAAATGGAAGATATTTAAAACTGCCTTGATGCATTAAGATGCAATAAAATGTGTATGTTTGTATCTTTTTTAAGTGTTGATTAAACCTGTCCAAATAGTGATCAAATCATTAGTTTTGTGGATTTAACTTCTTAGCCTTGGTTCTAAGAAAGTGTATACCGGTACTTGAAATGTTTGGGCCAATAGAAGCCAACATATGCCTTCCCTTTGTTAGTCTTAAGTCACTCCAAACTTTATCTGTACTTGATGACTCGTTTGATTTTAATTAATATGTTTGCAGATGTTTAGCACAAGTGATTGGTATAGATTTACGTAAGCATCAATATATGATTGTTGAAGTGTTCTTCAGATTATGTCAATTTACCTCCAAGAGACTTGGAATTTGAATCCAAACGGGGTTAAAAAAAATTCTTCCCATGGCGTGAGAGTATGTCAAGGAGTCCACTATAAGTGCAGTCCCGGGCACTAATTTCCCCTCTGAAAATTATGATAAACAGTTTTAACAGCAAATAATCAAACACATTTTATTTACCTATAACATTTTCACACTAAATACTCATGTGTTTGTTCATACTTTATAACACGGATAATCCAATTTAATTATAAATTTAATCTCTCGTCACATTCCAAAAACACTTCCTTGGTAAACAAGTTTGTTTGGTAAAATAGTTTGTGATGTTTGCCAGACTACGAGGTCAACAGCGACCCCTTGGAACTTGGTAATTTGTTCAGAAGCCGAGTTCACACACGGATGAAACAGGATGGCCCTTGAACGGATAATCAAGAGTTTACTGTATCTTGTTATTTAAATGCACATTTTCAAGCTACACTAGAACAGTTGAGATTATTCTTCAGGGGGATAATTGAAAATGATGGTTTACTATTTTCCTACTTAGTAACACAACAACCCGCTTCGGTGGCTGCGTGGTCTAACGCGCTACTCTCGCAGTAGATTAGACTGCCAATGACGAGATTGAGGTTCAAATCTCGGCCGGGTGTACTGAGGGTGGTTTTTCCTAAATGGTTCTCTGCTCTCTGTGCAAATGTGGATGAACTTCCTCTAAATTAAACCTTCCTCATCCCTAACACATTAGAGTAATTAGTACATAGGCGTATAACCCGAACAGGTAGTAAGACACGGTGCTGATAAAAATTGTTCGGGAACTAAAAAACTTATCCCAATTATAGACTACTAATAAGTGGTTAATGGTTCAACTATAATACATATTATAAATTTATAATCAAAGGTCACATTCAATTACAGACATACAAGTTTATAAAAGTGATTAATATTCTTCGTAAAGTTTCAATAATAATTTGAAATTTATAAATAACATTTTAAAGAATTTTCTAGGTGAAAGGGTTTTCAAATATAATTATAAAGATATATTTTAATAATCACTTCTCTCGGGTGGTTGGCAAATTCCTTGTAACCACACAAGCGTATCTTGTCTGGTTTGACAATGACAAAGAGGTCTGATTTTAATTCTGGACGGGTGTACTGAGAGAAGGTTTTTCTAGATGTTTTTCCAATCACCACCCAATGCAAAATACAGGTACATTTCCTCTAAAATTCCACCTTCCCCATACCTGCCCCACTAGTGTAATTGAATGTGTGTATCATGAATATGTTATAAGATGCAGTGAAAATAAAATCCTTACACAGCAATTAATTCCTGTGATGAAGGCTATAAATAATCCAGGGTCGTTATAATTTTACCCAGCCCCCAAAAAAAACCCACTTATTTTGGATACAAAATCATTCGTCTAATTTTTGAAAATGGCTAGTCATTCTTTTGTAAACCTTTTGGTTCAAACCCATTAATAATAATAATAATAATAATAATAACCATTTCAATTTCCTTTATTATAGTGCTGGCCAACAGTCGTAAGACCTATAACAGGCCAGCACTGAAAAGTACACAAGTAGGCCTACCATACAAATATATATATTTACACGAGAAAATAAGATAAACAAAAATGGCTAAAATAATAATGATTATAATAAACAACAATAATAATAATAAGAAATACATTGATTTGTATTTGGTGTTATACACAAGTTTTGAAATTACAGATTTTATACAATAGACCAAGCTATAAAATATGTTTTAATTGGCTTAGCAAAATAATATGTTCAACTAGCAACTCACTCGGGATAGTATAATTTTAAGGTACCTACACTGTATTAACGCTAGGCCCTAGAAATAATACTTTGTCAAAAAAGCAAATGTAGATAACAAAAGTTCTTACATTTTATCTTTAACTAAAGAAAGCAACAATTCAGTTCTGCAGCTGACTCGCCAGTAATTTAATGCATGGTGTCCCTTCTTTCTATTCCCCCTACACAGTCTCAAACCTGCTAGCTTATACAGTATTGTTGCCAAGAATTACATTGTTGCATTACTCCTTTCCTTACTATATTAAAATTAAAATATGTTTCTCTGGATCCATAATAATTAATATATTTGAATTATTGGTTTAATCAGATAACATATGTAGTATATTTAATTAAACCACAAAAACCCAATAAAACGGACTGGGTTGNTAAAAAACAAAAAAAAAAGGATTTGGTTGTTTTTTTTTTTTTTTCAATCCTGAGATAATCCAGTATTATATTCAGCATTGGTTCATTCTGAGATATAAAATATCTTCACGGTTCACACACACTGGAAATACGAAAATTAAAAAAGCTAAGAATATTCTGACCCCTGAATTATTAATATAAGATTTTAATCAGTGGAAAACTTTTCTTTACATCGCGTCTTACTACCCGTTCGGGTGAAACACTTGTGTACTAATTCCCCTAATGATTTTAGTGATTAGGATGGTTATATTTAGAAGAAGTGTACCCACACCTGCTTGGAGGGAGAGTGGAAAACCATTTTGGAAAAACCACCCACGGTATTCCCACTCGAGATTCAAACCATGAGCTCCCTTTTATCAGCAATATAGTCTACTGCGAGATAAGCACCTTAGACCATACAGCCACCGAAGTGGGTCGAAAACCTTTAATCAAATGGTATATTGTGGTTTGTTAGACATAAATTTATCATTACAATGTCTAGATTTTTTTCATAGACAACATCCTCTGGCTTCAAATATAAAATTCAGTTTCTGTGCATGTTATAACTGTATTTTATAGGATTTGAACTTTGTGTTGAAAGACGTTGGGTTTTTAAAGTGCCTCCCATTGTGGAGGCACAAGAAATTTTAACTGTTCTAGCGCTTTGTGGCAAGTGTGATTCAAATAAGAGCTGATTAAAATATTATGTGTGCTTTTTGGTATGCCATTCTTTGTGACCCATGGCTTGTTTTGGTGGTTGTTTGAATGGATTTATTATATTGGTATTTCACTAACTGCCCTGAAAGAATACTTTAATTATATTTGCATATGTACATCTGGAATTAATAAACTCTTAACAACAAAAATTGTGTGTATGATTTGTGTTCCGTGAAGTTCTAATAGCTGTACTAATAAGACATCAACTGCTTCCAGCCTGTCGCTAGGTCAATTTAGCAAAATGTATCCATCTTCTCCTCTCACTTACACACTTGCTGTTATTTGCACTTCCCATCTCTTTGTAATTATCCCTAGCACAAAAATTACATTTTATTTTTATTCATCTCATTTGTGTAAGGTATTTAAGGTGCACTTTCTGAACCGACTGATTATATCAGCACACAAGAATTTCTTTGAGTGAGAGTGAAAGAGCCTATTAATTTTGCCGAGAAAATAATTTTCACATACCTTCCAGGGTTCTTTTACACACCACAATTGACATCGGACCGACGACAGACTCACTTCCCCTCCGAAAGAAGTTGTGCTACGGATTTTTATCGCTCGTGAAAAATCCGTCGACCTCGACTGTGTTTGAACCCACGAACATCAAAGTCATTATCATAATCGGAGAAAAGCGATAGCATGTCTTTTCGTTGTGCATGTGTGTGGCGGACTGTTATCGCAAATGATTGGGAAAGCTTGAGGCGGTGACGTTAATTAGCTTGAGGCAAACATGCAACAACCTGTTGTGACCGCTTGTAACTGACTCTAAAACTTTGAAAGAAAATAGAGCCAAGTTTTACTACCCAACCATAGTTTAAGAATAACAATTCAAAATCAGGATCATCACAACAAATGACAAAATATATCTTCTTTTTCTTTCACTCTTATCTTAGTACCTATTGGGTTCTAAACGAATATTAATCCTACTAACATCTGTTTCATTAAGTGTGTGGTCTAACGCGCCACCCTCGCGGTAGACTAGACTGTCGATGACGGAGATAATGGTTCAGATCTCGTTTGGGTGTACTGAAGGTGGTTTTTCCAAAATGGTTTTCTACTCTCCCTCCACACAAATTTGGGTACACTTCCTATAAATATAACCTTCCTAAAACCAACTAGAATAATTAGTATAAAAGAGTGCAACCCGAATGGGTAGTATGATGCGGTGCTAAAAAAAATACTGGTGTTAACCCTATTAATTAAATAAAATGGCATCGTGTGTGGCTGCATAACTATGTAATTAAAATAAGATGGATTATAAAACTTTAACTTAGGTAGATGAAATGCTTAAGAAATTATCATAGTTTGAAAAAAATCTATTCAGATAACTATTTAATCTAGCCACATTGTGTATAACATTTGGAGACAGCAACAGTCGATGACAAAGTGTACATATTTCGATGACTAGCATGTCATTGGCATGAGGTTGAGGAAAATCCTATGAAACCACACTACTAATACAACCGAAAAGTAATTTCATGGTTGGGTAAACTTTAATAATGGAAGTTAATGTTTAGCTGTTCTTTTTATAAATTATTTTCTTCACCGCAAAGAAAGATTAAAACAGATTGGCTCATGGCAATCAGCCTTACCACAACGCACAAACAAACCAAGATGATGAGAATATAATTACTAACACATATATATATATATATTATCAGCATGTCTTACTACTCATTCGGGCTATAAGCTTATGTACTAATTACGCTAATGGTTCTAGGGATAAGGAAGGTTATATAGTTATAGGAAGTGCGCCTACATTCCTACTTTATTGTGTAGAGGGAGAGTGGAAAACCATTTTGAAAACCTCCCTCAGTAAACCTGACCAAGATTGAAACATCAATCTTCCCATCATCAGCAGTCTGGTCTACTGCGGGAGTAGCACCTTAGATCACACAGCCACTGAAGCAAGTTATAGCACTTTAATATATTTCTTTTTTAAGATATTTAACGTTCACTTTCTGTATCAACTGTTTATATTAGCCACAAGATTTATAAATCTCAAAACACCCCCTTTACCCCCTGAGCCGTCAATTCGTCACGGTGAAGGAACATATCCCAATATCACTAATGATACATTTTTCAGCCGTACCAGAAATCAAAATCAGGACCCTCAACTTAGAATGCAGACACGTTACCTAAAGTGCCGCACAACTTTATTCAAAACAATATTTTAGTGCCGAGTGTTACTGCCCATTCAGATTATCTCCAACTTCCACTAATTTGACGATATAGTGCACCCACCGCCTCCTTAAATGGTTAAGTCTTTGGCACACCCTCTTGTTGCAAATCCTTATTGTCGGACCGAAAACAACAAGTTTTATCTATTCAAACGTTTAAGGGGCTTACGGAAGGACAAGGAACATTCCCTAATAAAGTTTGTAAACTTACACATAGTCTTTACCACACAAACCACTTAGAACTCCTCGAATAAAACCTCTGACTGGGGTAACCACCTTCCTTGAGTCGTATATCCAGTTCTTGTGCCGGCCGTAACTTGTTTCTCATCCAAGCCACACTGCTTTGAGGTTAGAGAGCCCTGAATTTGATATATTCGGTGGATATTACCCGCGGATATGGGGGCCCTACTCTATAGATTCTAGTAAAAGTTTTTTGAGGCAGAGGTAAACTACCATAATTTTTGCATACAGCAATCAGTTACGTTAACCAAGTAATTTTTTTTATCAGCCTAACTACCTGTTCATATATGATAAATACTCTCTAATGAGTTAGGGATAAGGAAGGAATAATTTTAGAGGTAATTGACGCCTTAGACCGTTCAGCCATTGAAGCAGGTCAAGTAGAATCAATTCATTGCTTTGTTTCTGACACACAAACATAAACAGAACCCAATGCAAAAAACTAATAAAATAAAATATAAATACAAATTATTGGAAGAAATAAAAATAAAGTAGTTTAACAGAAATAATAACAATCAATAAACTTATACAAATAAAAACAAGTTAATATATAAAAATGAAAGTAGGCCTATCATGACTCATTTAAATGTGGTTAAATATAGATTCGACTATCAACAGGGTCATGGGTACTTGACCCTGTCTCAAGGTCAGATCCACAAACTAAATGTGGTTATTTTCACTACGTAGTTTTTTTTCCCCCCAAAACGCTTTCAATGCAAAAACATATGCATTTCCTTCATATTCCCATTTCTCGTTCCAGTTGATTAGATGGTTAAGGCCACAAATAGTCGGCACACTAGTTATAACCAACAAGCACCAATTATTTAGAAATTGTAAAAGGGGGGGG
>CABFWB010000662.1:117402-132892 GCA_902151455.1 Timema bartmani | reverse complement strand
AAAAAAGAAAAAAAAAAAAAAAAAAAAAAAAGTGGACAAGTTTATGTTAATGTGAAAGGTAAATATTGTTGAAGCAAAGTCTGTGAAACCACCCTGTGGTGAAAACTGTCTTTACAAGTGTAAAGAAACGGTAACAAAGGAACAGAGACAAGAGTTTGATCATTTCTGGGGCATGAGTGACAACAATCGTCTACGCAACTTCATTGTACAGAGCCTAATCATCGCTATCCAAAACCTGGAAGCTCTCGACTTGTATAAACAATGTATACTATTTTGAGGTCAGTAAATTTAAAGTAAGAGTGTGATTCTTCTTGAATACTTTAAATTTAAGTAGTAAATTTATTGAAACAACACTAAAGATAAAGAACGATGAAGGGTTTATTTCTGGTGACATGAGGTGGAAACACAAGAACCATAAAAATGTGGATGAACATATAAAATGTCGGTGACCTGGTGGTCTAGGGGTAAGGTGTCAGACTTATGTGCTGGGGGTCCGGGGTTCAATCCTCGGTCCCGGCACAGATTTATTTGATTGCCAAACCCTTCCTTCACCTCTGACAAGACGTGTATTAATCACAACTTGTGAATGTGTGGAATGTCCAGGCCTTCACCGTGGTTCGGATCCCACGTTAAGCTGTAGGTCCCCCATTTCATCTCACAATCACCCTACCATTGCACATTAGCGTAAGTGCGTATAACCCGAACGGGTAGTAAGACGCAGTGCTGCTAGTAATAATAATAATAATAACATATAAAAACTGAAATATATGATCACATAAATTTGTTTCCTCGTATACCCTCTTATTACTGCAGAGCAAATACTAGAAAGGAGGACTTAACTAAAGTACTATGTACAAAATGTACAAAGAAAAATGTATTGGGGATGGAAAAGAGTATGGCAAAAAGAATATCTATGATAACATTTTTAAGACAAAATTTAATATATCTTTTTTTAGACCAAAGAAGACCAGTGCGGGTTGTACTCTTAGGTACTAAATACGCTAATGGTTATAGGGATTAGGAAGGTTGTATGTATAGGAAGTGCAACCGCATTTGCGTAGAGGGGAAAAACCACCCTCAGTACACCCGATCGAGATTCGAACCTCGATCTTTCTGTCATCGGCAGTCTAGTCTACTGCGAAAGTAGTGCGTAATTACTTATGACTAAACAGCTTTACCAAATAATAAGTATACTATAAGTTATTCACAAAAATAAAAATATTTATTTCGAAACAACACCAACAAAACAAATACAGTAAAAGAAAAAAAATCTAAGCAAATCAGAATTTATTTGACACTTATTCACACTAAATTTTAATAACAAAATATAAACTTAGAATATGCAGTGCTTATGAAAAAAAAAATTTTTTTTAGTTAAATCTTTACAGTCTTTCTTTTTTAAACACAACTTGTGTATGCAAGTACGTACTTAACAACCATAAATACTTTTACATTGTTTGATGCTAAACACATACTAACAAATGGGATACGTACATATTTTATGATTCATAAGAAAAAGGATTTAAGATCCTGTCATCCTGGAGTGTATTTAAACTTGTGAAGTTTTCTGGAATACTTAAGATTAGATACAAAACAGGCTAAAAGAAATTTAGGACCATAATGATATATTGCACATACTTTGGTGAAGCTTTTTATTTTATAAAATGTGGGATATTTATAATATAATGGCAGATGTACCAACACTCGGGGACTGGATGTTGTGTCTGTCCTAGTCATAAGTTATATTATAAGACATATGAAGCTACGACAGGCCGAGCAAGACGGCAGTGGAAACTATAGGACTCGAATAAAAACTGACACAGGCTGGAAACAGTGATGGATGTAAAAAATAAAATAAGATATTACAATAATCAGAGAGATAAGTAATGATAGAGATGGTTTGAGAAGTGTTGTTGACAAACATAGTCTTGTTGGATAGGGATGACGTTGACATTTGAATGCAACGTATACATGAGGACAAGCTACTTACTTGTCTGTGTACACTCGGAAGAACAAGGCATAAGTGCGCAGTAAGTAGTGTGATCGACATTTTTCTTGGGAGGGTAAGGCATAGGTGCGCAGTAAGTAGTGTGATCGACATTTTTCTTGGGAGGGTAAGGCATATAATTTATCTAGTTTATTGATTACTAACTTTCCTCGAATTGGGAATTTTGTGCTCACTTGAAGTGTATGGCAAAAAAAATAATTAGCAATACACCTTTTGAAAATCAAATCACAGAGCTGGTCTCAACATTTAACCTAAGAATATGTAATATTTTCAGTGTTCTATATTACGGTTGTATTTGAAACTTTTTAGCTTTTTTTTTTAATTGCTCTACTTGATATGTTTTAAGCTCTTTCATTGCTAGAAATTATGGCTCACTACTTCATATGTTTTAATCTTTTAAAATAAAATGACCCGTGAGCTTGTGTCCACCACCGCCTTCCCCCACTCCTTGCTGGGCCAACGTGTGTGAGTATAGCATTACAGTCCTTATAGTTCCATACGCAGCAAATTCTAGTGTATGACGTGCAAGACAAGATAACAACTATAAAATCCCTCCAATATATATTTTGTATGAATATAAA
Source organism: Timema bartmani (assembly GCA_902151455.1). Classification (NCBI taxonomy): domain Eukaryota; kingdom Metazoa; phylum Arthropoda; class Insecta; order Phasmatodea; family Timematidae; genus Timema; species Timema bartmani. The sequence goes on along the minus strand of CABFWB010000662.1, from coordinate 130,303 downwards.
ATGTTTTTACATTTATCTTACATATATACACTATCATATTTATACGAGCATACCATTCATATTTATTTTTAATGTATCTCTCAAGTCAATATCGCAATGTTATCAACGAAGAGAGGTAACAAAGGAGTAAAGTACAAAAGTCTTATTTTCTTTTTAAAAAAAAACCTTAAGCTTAAACTATCGTTATAATAAATACTTACAGGATATTCAGGTCATGTTTAAGATGGATTGGAAGTGAACATTACAAAGTTAGTCCTTTATTTTTACTATTTTTTATATATATATAACATAAAACATTTTTTGACCAAAATAAGTCTAATCAACTTAACCAATGAAATTCCTAAAATTCCCCGACTCAAAAGTATGTCCCACCCTTCTAGTCTCCCCACTCCCATTCCCAACACATTTTTTTACTAATCTTTTTATGCTCTACTTGATATGTTTTAAGCTCTTTTATTGCATAAATTATGGCTCACCGTACCATAATTTACCAAGTTCCAGACATATTCCCGTATTTTTCCCCCGACCCTTTCAAATTCCCGGATAATTCCAGTTATCACTTTGCCCGTGATAAATATCCAAGCACTGTTAAGAATATTATGTACATAAAATTAAAAGAGACGTATATTGAAGCAATATTATTTTATTTATTTTCCAGCAAGGTTTTTTTTTGTCATAAAAAACCAGAGAAATTCAGACTTCAACTTTCTCTTCCATTCCCCTTTAAATAAGATAAACATTGATATTTTCGCAGTAAACATCATAAAATGATCATGGAACTCTGAAAACTATAACTAGATTATAAAGCTCGTGGAATATATATTAAGTGTGGTGCACTTAGTAAGATAACAAATATTTCTTGCCCCTGAATGTGGGAATGTTGGAGAAGAATTATCCAATGAGATAAAGATATACAAACACATTTCATTCTATACTAAATTAATCGAAAATATTTATGTATATTTACAAAATTTCTATTATTAAACTCACTCTTAAAATAACTCACTCACTGTAAAAAAAAAAAAAACACTATTAAAGTTGATTATTTTTTCCAGATTAAAAAAAGTTTGTTAGAATAAACACACCTTAGGTTAATAAGTGATTTCAATAGTTGAACCTTGTGAATTAAGTAAATATTGTTTTTCTTAAAACTACCAAGAGCCATACGGATAAATTTTCTCTTCCTTTATAACAAAGTATCGTAACTAAACAAAATTGTAACATGGCGTATAAAATGCTTATACAATACCATCAAAATATCACATCAAAATCTGTGTTAATTTGCTTAAAAAATTATCATATAAAATATATTAATAGTTAATAAAACTAAGTGGTGAGTCATATACCACCTGAAATCCTTTGAGCACCTTTGGGGGTATGCGTACCACAATTTGAGAAACACTAGTCTAGAGCAGTGATTCACAACAGAACAGGAATGCTTAGGGAACAATTTCTAGGGATGTTGGGAAACTTTAAATACATTTATAATCAAGTCCAAAAGTAATGAGCCAATAATATTCTTATTTTAACTAATATTAATGGAGTGTGTTTACACTAAATATAGTATTTTATTTTAAATATGTTGCCTACTAAGGGTTTTCTTAACCCATAACACATGTTTCATAACAAAGGTGCAAGAAGCTATATCAGTGAAATAAATATTTATGAGTTGAAGATAAAAGCAGTTTATTTATGTGCCTCTAAAAATCACAGAAGTACACAAAGTACCCTAATAAATTAAATTAAATAAATATACAATAAAAAACAATTATTATCAACAAAATATTATGAGGCTGCGGTTATTTAAAAAAAAAAGCAATGTCATAAGCGTTATCACAGTAAAAATCAATTTATTTTCCCTTGGTAGCTCATCAGGCGCAATTTCGCAATAGAATTGGTATCAATGTTTACATACAAATTGTATCTGCACTCATGTCATAGATGATCAGTAAAAAATTTCTAGTTTGGTAACAATTTTCTTAAACATACATTTTGATAGGCTTCAACTAAATACAATAAAAAATTAGCAGCAATTTCAAAACATTATGGACAATCCAAATGAAATTAAGTGTATCTCAGTAAAGTTTAACTGTGAATGAGTTTATTTAAATAAGTCACCAGAAAATGACTCTTAGGAAAATTGATGGTAGAAAATATTGTGTTGTTTATACTATTTTATCTTTTTTCCCCAAGTTTTATTATTGAAAACATCATGTTTATTCATTAACACAAAACTAATAGACAATACTTTTTACTATTTATTTATTTATTAATTTAGCGCAGCGTCTTACTACCGATTAGGGTTACACGCTTAAGTACTAATTACACTAATGGATTGCAAATTGGGAAGATTGAATTTAGAGGAAGTGAACCCAGATTTGCGTGGAGGGAGAGTGGAAAAACATTTAAGAAAAACCACCCCCAGTTCACTCGACCGATATTCGAACCTCGATCTACCCATCCTCGGCAGTCTAGATGAACACGACAAGTGCATTAGCTAACTACGCCACCGAGGCGGATTATATTTTACTATTAAGATTTACTTTAAAATTTAAAGAACGAAAGCCAACACAAATGTTGTAAAGTTCTCAATATGACACCATCTTATTTATGAAACACAACTCAAAAGTAATCTTTGCCCTTCAAATGGGTATGAAACATTTGGTTGAAAACATTAGATACCAACACACAAACAATTAAATCACAAAAACATGATTAAGTTATAACATGCATTGTTGCACTTGATGGTTGCAAGATTAAACTATTTTATTTGAGAATTTGAATTATACTATTCAACATTATTTTATTTGAAAATATACAGGTTATGGACTAACTGAAGATAAAAAAATTAATTAAGTGAAGATTCAGGTAATTTGTTCATAGGGTCATTCTAAAGATACACAAATACATGTTAATTTAGTCAACATAGATGATTTTTTTTTTCAATTGAAAGTTATTCTATCAGGGGTAATATTATTTGTAAATTTTGAAATTTCCTGAATTTTCCAGGTTTTTCAAACATAAAACGGGATTTTATTATCTTTTAACACAAAAAGTAATAAATAAAAATTACAATAATATCACTGTTTTTTTTATTTAATACTTGACATTATTTAAAAAATTGTCTTATTTTTAAATAAAGTGTTTAGAAACATTTTTTAAAATAAAAGTTTATTTCCCTCTTTACCAACAATTGTAATCCATAGTATGCCTGTGTTTTATTAAAATACAGCTAGTTCTCCTATAACACGTGTTTTTACCACACGATTTGGATATAACGTGATCAACAAAAAAGGAATAGTATTTTTGATAATAAGCTCCCGAAACGGCTAATATGGGATTTCCAAAAGCAGGCCGTCGTGATTCCCCGCGTGTATTGTTCTGCTTTCTCACCACCGCTACCATATAGATCATGTGTGCGAGCGTTGGTTTTCATGATTTCCTGCGCTAGTGCCTTGTTTCTTCATCTCTAGTGCTGTAACCGTAAATAGCCGACACAATTGCAATGTAATCAAGGTATGTATTATCTCTCCATTATAATACTAATTATTTAATTTTTTTGCATTACTATTTATGATAAAAAAACACAATGTAGATAATATACAACCAAAATGAACTAAAAAAAAATGTAAAAATATGAACGTAAAGTGATTTTTCATAGTCTTGGTCAGTCTACGTGCCCTCCCTAACTTTTATTTTCCTAGTTAAATAATGTTTTCTATAACTCAATATTTTTACAGAACACAACTACCGAGTTATAGGAGACCTTCCTGTACAAAATTTTCGCTCGGTTTGGTTGGTAACCATAACCTGTGATTGGCTCCAAATCTTCAGTCACATCAAATCAAACCACCAATAGAAATTAGGAAAATTAAGAGCTATGGAAATAGTAAGTGTTTTTACTACAATAATTCGTCTCTAAAAACACATAAATTTAAGCTCTTTATAACATTCATATATTGTACTTAAAAAAATAAAAGAAGAAATAAGTTATGTTATTAATATACTAAAGTAATGACATAACATACTTTACAATCTGTATTTCAGGAACTTAGAATGATTGGATTAAAATTAATGTTCTCACCATACTCTATTGAGGTCATAGTGTTTAATTTCTGGCCCACTTAAAAATACAAGTAAACTTTCGATGTTAAAAAAAAGTCAACATATAATACTACAAATTAAAACAAGCCAAATTTGTGAAATATATGCTTTGTGACAATGGAACAGGCAACAAACTCGCCATTGGAGGAAGGTGCTATCACATTATGTATCAACAAACAATGACAAATCGTATATTTGTATACCGTACAGAATTCCCAGTCCAAACTGTTAACTTGTTTGTTTGTCTACCGATGAGCAATAAGCACAAAGTGAGCAGTTTTATACAATTTTTTTGCTAAAATGTAACCCACAGTTTAAAATGATAAAACTCACTGTTCTATATACACACAAATTATACCATAGCACCGTGATGGACAATGACAAAAATGTGCACACAAGTTTGTATTTACAGAGATACACAATAACTATACCTTCCCAAAAAGGTCATGGACATAAGACTTCTTTCTATATCGTTTTCTCATTACAAACTTGACACAAACTAAGATTAATATTGTGGCAGAAAGCATGTATAAAATAACACACAAGCTGATGTCAAAACTATTAAAATTCCAACCATACCGCTTAGTTATTTTATCACCGTTGTCGGTTATTTCGATAAAATTTGACTCGTTACCTCCGAGTTTCTCCTCTTTCAATCTGTGACTCTCTCTACCAGACGCTTGAACTTCAAGGGAAGGTTTCGAGGCTGTATTCATTTGATTGATGTGGTCTTTACCGTACACCTTTACAAGGTGTTTCAACACCTCTTCTTCGTCCCAAGTGTCGTCATGGCGTCTACACGAGGGACATGTCTCTTTCGAAGGAAACTGGATCTTGGGGTGAAGTGGATCTTCAGAGGCGTCTCCAGCTAATCTTTTATTAACTTTATTGTGAGCTTTCCATAACCACATTATACCGTCGTTTGGTTCAAAAACAGAGGACCTCATCGACTCGGAAGCCATAGATTGGAAGTGTTTGGAACAATCCTGACAGCCAAAGAAATGTGTGATATAACCGAGCATGGCTTCAAGAACTTCAAGACTGTCAAACTGTTTTTCATCGCCCTTCTGAAGGACCGAGTTGACTATCAGAGTGTGAAACGTGCTCCATGTACCGCACGGGAACCCTCGGAAGGTACCTTCACTACCTTTACATCCAATCCAATCTTGTGAGCTTGATATAGAAAATGGAGTACCCACTTCATTTTCAAGTTCTTTCATGTAACTCGAAAACATTTCTCCTTTGATTTCGATGGCTTCGTACACTTTGTCCCTGAGTTTTTTGAGGAATGTCACACCGTGCGGTCCGATAGGGAGATATTTACAAAGAATCGATAAATAGTTCTGCAATGCTGTTAACGCATTCCCTGATATTGACTTGTGGACAGATATTTCATGCTGCAAAGCATACATCACAGTTTTTTCTAGATCTGCTTGAAAAACAACATCCCCCATCGCTTTGATTTCCAAGGCTTTCTTTTCTTCTTCGCCTGCCGCCATGATGGCGACTAAGTCCGGAGGCTTGATGTTGCTCCATTCACCAGGATCGACGACCGTTTCTTCTTTAGGTACATCTATGCTGCGAGCCTTAAGGAAGGTTTTGATCACTTTTCTAAAAGACAACCTGCTGGAATCACTTGTTTTCAACGGCGTGACACTCATGTTACTTTCCAAAGCAACGATACTTGGAAACATGGAAACACCCATTAGTTTAACAAGTGCTTCGTTTTCATTGGTAACATATCTAATTTGAATACTCTTGATAACTTGTAGGTCTAATATCACTTCCATACCAGTCAACGAATCTGTGTCTTCAAAAATAAGAAATATAAACTGAACATTTGTCGGAACATTTTTCCACAAGTTCTTCACGTCGTTGCTCCTGGAAATAAAGGAGTAAATATTAGTATAGTGTTTTATGGGGTTTTTTAGCACCGCGTCTTACTACCCCCTCGGGTTGTACGCTTATAAACTAATTAAGCTAATGGTCTTAGGGATTAGGAAGGTTATATTTAGAGGAAGTATACCCACAGTTGTGTTGAGGCAGAGTGGAAAAACATTTTGGAAAAACCACCCTCAGTAAACCCGACCGAGATTCGAACCTCGATCTCCCCACCGTCAGTCGAGTCTACTGCGAGAGTAGCATGTTAGACCAAACAAAGTGTGGATTCAATTCACGGGCACTATGAGAAGAGAAGAACTCTAATATAATTTCATGGAATTGTTCAAGTGTTTCCTGTTCCTGTACAATTCTTTAAATTGAAAAATGACACTTGGACATGGGAATCGAACCCTTGTTCAGGTGCAATTTTCCAATTTAAAGAACAGACTAGATAAGTTTGACGTTTGGTCTGTGTGGCCATCGAGGAATTTAGGGGAAATGTATGTTTATCTCTAAGACGTGAGTTTGGGACAACTCGTATGGAATATTATGGAAGCCAAACTTATGTTTACCTGTAAGGTGTAAGATTTGGCCAACTCGCTCCTCTGCCGGCTGTCTGCTCTTTCCTCAACAGCTCAACTATAGAGGTGCGGATGCTGTCCACAGTTTTACCTTTCTCCACTTCATTCCCCAAGAACCCCACCTTGGAGTCGGATGGGAAAAACTTCAACATTGGGTAGTACATAATTTCATATTCCCGACAGAGCGGATTGTTGTCATCATTGGCGCAGTCCACTGCCCCGATGGTAACGACGTCTTGCCATGCTAGTAATTCAAAATAATTAGCCTAGTAATTGGTTCAAAATTTCACAAAATGAGTGATGAAAGGGATAAAAAGAATTAATGTATGTATTTAGACAAATTTCTATGGCAAAAAAAAAAATTAGTGTTTCAGCAAGGTGGCTACAAAACTTTTAATAGAAAATTACCTAAATTTTCCAGCTTTTCCAGACAATATTTGTTTACAGTATTATTTTGTGAATGACGATTTTTCTGTTTATTACATTGATCACATATTTTCGAAGACAATCCTAATGGCTGATAAACATCAATATTATTATAAGTTCTTTATTCATTATTTATTTAATGTTTTAGGCTAGGTATTATTCGTTGCGCTGTGTAAATGTGTTATAAAACAAACCTAGTAGAATCAAGATCCCTCACCCTTGTTTAGAAACATGTTGGTGCAGAATTAGTATAAGTATTTAAACTCCCCGACTTTTCCCAGATTTTTTTATTAAATTCCCAGACATTTCCTTGTTTTCCCTGACTTTTCCAGATTTTCCCTATTTCCCCTGCTTGTAGCCGACATGTTCAGTAGGTAATTTTAGTTTAATTTCTACACATAGGGTCCTCAAAACCCATTTCGGTGGCTGCAGGGTCTAATGTGCTACTCTCGCACTAGAGTATCAAGGTTTGAATCTCAGTCAGGTGTACTGAAGGTGGTTTTTCCTAAATGGTTTTCCACTCTTCCTCCACGTAAATGCCGGTACAGTACACTTAGGTTCTCTAAATATAACCTTCCTAATCTCTAAAACCATTAGCGTAATTATTACATAAGCGTACAGCCCGGACAGGTAGTAAGATGCGGTGCTAAAGCTAATCTCGGCAGTTCTGGAATATTTGTCGTGGTTATAGTTGAACGATGTGTACAACCTGAACAGGTAGTTAGACGTGATTATTTTCTTTTCAATTCCCTTCCATCCTACCTCAGGTTTTAAAGAAAGAGCAAAAGAAAGAAAATCAGTAAAGGTTTTTTTGAAGAAACCCGTCTTCATGATATGTTTTCCCCAAGATTCTTGATATGGTGAATTGAAGCAGGTTTTAGCTTCAAATGTAAGAGAACATGTTATTATTGAATAGAGTTCAGTACATCAACACAAGGTTCAGAGGCTAAATAGAATCAAAGTCAGCAAACATAAGTGTGAGAAAGTCAGATAAATAAAGGAGGCCTACTATTGTAGCCAGTAAATTGAATTATGTATTAAAAATATATCTCATATGTATAAGATATTTTAGTGTTTTTTTCTGTTGGTGGTAGTAACTTACTGAAAAATTAAAGCAAATCTTACAGTCAATGGTGTCTTAGAATTGAAGAAATATGGTAGGCCTACATAAAGCTTTGATCATGCAATTTTATAGATTTTTTCCTTGAGATATTTGTTTCTGTGTCGCTTAGGTGAGCTTAGTTTTGAATTGTTAACTATAACAAAGTGTTTTTTATAATCTTAAATTTAGTGTCACTGGATCCCCCACATTGTGAGTTATATGTTAGTAAAAATTTAGGTAACTTTGTGATTTTTTTTTCCCCCCGAAAAAGGGGTTTTAGGGTTTCATCCCCTTTCATAATAATCTGTTTTCTATACATTTGTCAATCCTGTCTTGAATTTGAGACTAAAATTAAATTAATGTAGCATAATTGAATAAGTGTGCTTACCACTAATGTCCGTTGCCAAAGTCCTCCAAATGGGTGCAAATCTGTGACAAAACCCACACCAGCTGTTATAAAATTCTACTAGCCATGCATTTTTAGTGCCATAAACACTTGACTTAAAATTTGACTCATTCAGTACAGTAATTTTTTCATCGCTGTTGTAAAGTCCTCTTCCAGAATTAAGATCATTATATAGTTTCTTAGTTTCTTGGTTCAAAACTGCACCATATGAAAATACTACAAATGTTGAAATTATTGTGACATTTATTAAAAGTTTACGTTTTAAGCTCATATTCATGTTGACAAACAATTTAACTCACAGCTACTATTTCCAGAGTCAAGATACACTTTCCCATAAATAATGTATCACTTTCACTTTTCTGTGAGACAATTATGTTATGTTAAATTGATCTCTAGACTAAACACACCGCTTCTTAGAGATTGTACCTGTGATGATAGCGCCCTGCGGCTATTTGAGGAACAACACTCTATCCAAGAACAAGTTGAGCATCAGAGGTGTTACCCCAAGGACTTGTTATCTGTGGCTGTATATTGTAATGTCTTATGTCTACAACATGTATTTGACAGAATAGAACTCGCCTTGTACCGAGTTAGACTGTAATGTAATTTGACAATTCTCGCTGTAATATCACAGTACCTGCCTTGTGTACCACACATCACAGATCACATTACACATGATTCAACAAACAAGAACCATAGATCAAGTTAACACTTTGCCTTGTTAAACATAGTCAGTTGTCACCATTGATCTCTAGAATATAACTGGATAGACATCTGTGGTTGAAATTTTCAAGCGGTCGGTTCCTTATCATTGTTTTAAGAGAGAAATAAACTTTCGGGTATCTCCTTCTTCCTTACACCCATAAAAGACAGTGGCATTTTGACATCATTCATTAATTTGATTGAATATATGGGATACATCAATGTGTGATTAGTTAAATGATATAAATGTGTTAGTAAAAGCTTTGAAGAGCATAACAAAGTTTGAAACTGGTGATTTTTTTCTTTAAATAAGTTGATGTAGGCTAATATATACAATGTCACAAAAAAAATTAAGGGTCCAGTTGGGGTGCTAAAGAAACTCTCCAAGAAAATCACTCCGAACGTGTTAAAGCCCATCTTCATTGCTCTGGTTAAGTCGCACTTTTCCTACTTTAATTTAATCTGGGCTAATCCTTGTTAATATCATTTAATACCACTAATAAGACTACAAAACACAGCACTAAAAATATTTTTAGGCTGCCCAGTGGTGAGGAAGGCGACATTAAGCTTAAAAGGTTGGGTATTTTGAAATTACCAGAAGCTTTTTTTTTTCCATACGGGTGTGATAGTATGTTAACTTGAAAACAACCTAACTTTTATTAACCTAAAAATTGGGGAATACAAAAAGGGGAATTACTCTACAAGAAGTCTGAATAATTATTTCCAGAACAGAGTAAACACCATTACATTTGGACTCCACTAAATAAAAATTAAGGTATTACAATTTTTCAATATAATACCACAAGAAATAGAGATGAAAAAACTTAGTATTTTAAAAAAGGAACCTAAGAGGTACATTCTAGATAATAATTTTGACCAGGTGATACGTGGGTGAAAAGGTATTTGTAATTTTATAGCAACTGATGTTATAATTGGAGCAGAATGTGTATGTATACAGTGTATTTATATATGTATACCTTACTTATTATTGTTTTGTCTATTGTAAAGGTTTTTTGTATACTCTTATGTTTATTTGTAAATTTACTATCGTTGGGGTGAGTGCATCTAAAATAATGTGGCCAGGTGAGGACAAATAATGTATACCCTGTAATCGATCTCACTTTCCTAAATATCACTAGACACATCTGATTCCTACAGAGGAGCTTGAGGAGTAGCACTTCAAAAATATTTTAGAGGATTTTTTTTAAACTTAATGAGGGCCATTCTAAGTAGCTTCCAAAAATAAGCTGATGATGATAAGCAAATACTTTTAGGAGAAGATCACTCCAGATAGATTATAGAGGCATAAAAAAATCCAAGAGAATATTACTTCTAAATAACTTTTCAAGGGATCTAACGTACAAGTTAAGGGCCTTTAAGAGTTTTCATTGCTTTGTAATAGATAGGCCTTGATACTAAAATCGGAATATTATACTACCTCTTTGTTTGGATAAATAATCGTCCTATTTTGACAAAGTTCTATGTACTATGACGTAGACCCCAGACGTAGAAAGCGGATATGAAAAATACTTGTCTTTCGCCTATAAATTTTTCCTTAATTTATTTCACAGTTTTTGTGCATTTTGGATATTAAAAGGTAAGAAATTATCTTTGAGTATTTGTAGATAATGCCTATTATATATTTTAATTCGTTATTATGAATTCAATTCGATTTCGAGTCAATAAATAGTCATTATTGGTGGAGGTATATTCCCGGCTTTTCATTTACTCATCATAATGGCGTCTTGGATGCCATCGCCGGAAAACTACCAACAATTTTTAATAAAGGTGTGTCCATTGTCGCCAAAGTAAAGATTCCCTATTGATTAAAATTAACATTACTTCTATAGTTTGTATGGAAAACTGAAACTGAAAATTATTTATTGTTCAAATACCTTTTTATGCCTTAAAATTTTAGAGCAATTTTAAAACCTGTAAATTCACGCGCTTGATTTAGTCGTTAATTAGGCCTAGCTTTATTACAAGCAAAAATTTGGATTCATGCACACGTCATCTTGAAGTTTCGAAGGGATCATATTTAGCAATAAACGAAACTTTAAATTTTCAATATTAAAATAAGGTTATTTTGCAGAAACCTTTACTAATAAAATATCGTTTTTATAACCCACCAAACCACTTACATTTAGAACATTTTTTGGTACAGTTTGGATCAAAGTTGCTGCAAATTATTTTGGATCAACCCATAATAGGGGTATAGTTTATTAAGGCCTTGTTTTAATAGTCCGTCCAAGGATCCTTGGAAGCCAAGTACACTTAAAATTTGCATTGACTTCACTTTAAAAGGAAGAAGTAAGTTTTGATGCCTAGGCTACTGAATTTTCTTTTAATGGCCCATCAACAACCAAACGCACCCGCTTGTCGGGCTCGCAACTACGTAATAACGTAATTTTGTCTGTCTACAATAACTTACGCAAACACAATCGTATTTCGGAAGGAGATGAACATTGTCCATCTCTTGTGTTTATGTGGTTGCGTTGGCTTGCGTTCAGCCAATAAAAAACAAATATGGACTACTAAAATCAAATAATATGAAGTTATTTGGTCTATGTGAACAGCTCGTAGAAATGTATAACTAAGAATACAGGATTTTCAATTAGAATCTTATATATTTAACTATTTAATTTTTTTAAATATTTATTTCTTATTTGAAAACATTAATATGAATTTGACTTTTATAGTCATCTTTGCTGTTTGTTTCTATTGGTTGGAATTACGTCTTGCGACTTTTCATTGTAGACAGTCTATTTTGTATTTAAGAGAAGCTTAACTACAAGTACGTTTGCGATTGTGTGATTGCGAGTCCAACAAGCGGGAATGTTGTTTGTAGACGGGCCATAAGTATGGGTGGTGGTAATTGACAACTAACAAGAGGATTTGTTTTGCAAATAGGTATGAGTTGATGTGTTGATCTGGTGTAATATTTTAATATCTCATCATGATATCACTGAAATCTTAACTTTGATCACATGTATAGTGACTGGATAAGTTGGAAATGGTTACAGAAAATTAGGAAATGTCGTGAAATTTTAAAATAAAGTCTAGCTCAACACCTTTTAATGATGGGTGAGATTATACCCATTGTTCCAGAATCTCTTTATTTAAAATAGTCATCTCCAAGCATATGCCAATGACAAGTGAAGCATAGTTCCATATATCTAAAACTCCTCATATACTCCCTCAGCTGCTCCTAAGTCCAAGCGAGATGCCAACTTCGGAACACCAAGAAGTTATAGCTTTAATTAAAGAGGAAACTAGAATCTGTAGTTTTACGTTGTCATTGCCAGTCAAGTCGGCCAGCAACTTACCATTTAAGGTCTGTGATAAACTCTCTAATTACTGTGCAGCTTTACGGCGATGTTGGTGGATTTAGAACATCCTGCCTCTTTGATTACTACAGACAGACACCAAAATAATAGTTGATTTATTATTATTATTATTATTATTATTATTAGCACCGCGTCTTATTACCCGTTCGGGTTATACGCACTTACGCTAACGTGTAATGGTAGGGTGATTGTGAGATGAAATGGAGGACCTACAGTTTAACGTGGGATCCGAACCACGGTGGAGGCCTGGCATTCCACACATTCACAAGTTGTGATTAATACACGTCTTGTCAGAGGTGAAGGAAGGGTTTGGCAATCAGATAAATCTGTGCCGGGACCGAGGATTGAACCC
>CABFWB010000662.1:65914-97506 GCA_902151455.1 Timema bartmani | reverse complement strand
GGGGGGGGGTGATTTTCCTGGCAACGTGAGTCGTGGTAGGGTGATTTTTAAAGTTGTTGGCCAATATTTTATTGTATAGCAAAAGCACGTGTTTCTTTTAGAGTTTTAATAACTTAAACTTTGATCCAAGCTTAATTTTTCTCATTTAAATTTGTTTAAAAGAGCTTTCATTTAAAATAAAGAAATTGGAAATTAAGCCAGTGGCCTACGATATATACTGAAAAAAGCATTTTGAAGCGTTGGCTATCTTGATGAAGGCATAGCACCTGTCCGGCAAGGAATTTTTTTGGTCTCCGTATCTTAATAAACATATCTTAAGTAGTTGTACACCTTTGCAAAACTTGATGCGTGTATCAAAAGGTGCAGTATCAATTCCCTACGCTGCTCAGCTATTGAGTTATATTACAAGCCAAATGAAGTTACGACAGGCAGGTAGTGGAAAATACATGGTGTGGATAAAAAACTGACCCAGACCACAGTCTGGAAACTGTAATGTATGTGAAATGTAGAGAATTTTATCATAATCAGTTTTTGCGTTTTTTCCTATCCTGGTAGTTCGGACTATGTTGCAATACTTTTCCCTGTCAGCCCTCCAGGTTTCTCACTGCCTTTCAGCTGCGTAGTTGAAAAACCCTAAACTACAACCCGATTTTCTTGAGGCCTATTTTTCCTTCTAGAAGCCTTCTATATACAGTAGAATTCTGGTAGGTGAAATGGGCTTTCAGGTTGTTATTGATAAGGAAAGCATGGTATCCAATTTTTCACTACACAACGTAAAAATTAGATTTTTATATATAATTATTTATCAATATACAGTAGAAAACACCATTATAGTGAAGTTGTTAAAAGAATTAATTTTTTTAACATCTATTCTTAAAGGGAAATTTGCTGTGCGTGTTATTTGTATGTTGATTTATTATTTTGTTTGGAAAAGGCTTAAGGAAATGTCAGCAAAGAAAGATAAGGCAGCCAAGGATTCTGGCTCTAAGTCCACTGAAGACATAAGTGATGAGGATGATGCAAAGCCAGATAATTGGGATGATGATGACGATGATGACGAGGATGAAGACGAGGAGGAAAATAAGGTTTGTCAAAAATATTTCACGTTAATAATATTTCTTTTTAATACAGTGAAATCTCTTTAATAGAGACAACAAGTCCCAATTCAGACTACCCCCAGATTACCCCCTTCTCCAAATCATAGTGCTTGAAGAGTTAGGTACTTGTACTCATCACAAGACATTGTTAGGATAAGTAAGTCTCGTAGATTACGGTGGGAAGGACATGCAGCGCGAATGGGAGAATCTAGAACCTGATTCAACGTACTGACTGGCAAACCCAATGGGAAGAGACCTTTGGGAAGACCTAGGCGTAGATGGGAGGATAATATTAGAATGGACCTGAAAGATATAGCGTGTAATGAGATAGACTGGTTAGAAAGCTTGAATTCTTTGTTAAATCAGGTAGGGGTTGAGGGGGGAGCTGAGGTTTAAGTGATTATGTTATAACGTGTGGCCATTATACAGAGCAGAAGTGTCATTCACTCTTTGGTCATTTGGTATTTTGAATGTCGTACATTAAAATACACATATTGTAAGCAATGGAGAAATCTGAAAATTGAAACAAATACTTTAATTTTGACAGATAAGGAAAATACAGTAGGATTTGGTCAATTCGAAAAATTGAATAGTTCGAAATTACCACGATTCCCTATGAAATGTCTATTAAAATCGGAGGTAAAAAAAAATAAAAAAATTCAAACCTTCGAAAGAATTTCAATAATTTGAAGTCTAAAAAGTATAATGTTTTATATAGTTTAATGTGTGTGATTGATTATATGGAGCTTAATATTTTGAAGTTGTTGATTTACTGTATACCAGCTGCCTAGATACTCAAGAAAATGGTTAACTTGAATTTATGATATTTTGAGGTTTTTTTTTATATTCCTTGAACTTTGAATTAAAATGGTTGTTCTGTAGTTGGTTTTGCCGGTTGGATATCATACTGGAATAACTACAGTAGCCCCGTGGCTTCTTTGGTGCTGACTGACAGTTCACAGCTGACTTCTGACAGCTGCTAAATACATGTTTTTTTGCAGATCATATAGTTCGGCGTAGGGATACATAATATGGTCTGGTAGCTTTTCAAAGCTGTGAGCTGTCAGTCAGCACCAAAGAAGCCATGGGGCTTACTGTACTGTCTATAAATAGGAAATATCAACAAGTTTTGAATGTGAATAAATTGTGTACACTATCTTGCACTAGTTTTAATCAAGTACTTATTGGTAATTATCAGTACATTATATCATATTATTGTTTGTTTACTGGCAGAATAACGAGGAGGATGAAGAACTAGAAGAGGGAGAGACCAAGGATAAGAAAGAGAAACCCAAAGTGGTAAAAAAGAAAAAGGTGATCAAGAAGAAACCGGTCGAGAAAGAGGAGCCTGAGGAGGGGGAGGAAGTTGAGGAAGAAGAGGGGGAAGCAGACGCTGAAGGGGGAACCACAGGGGACGCTGAGGCAATTGAGGTGGACGCAGAGGAAGAAGAAGATGAAGATGATGAAGAAGACGGAGACACCAATGAAGATGGGGAAGCAGATGTGTCAAAGTCGTCAAAGAAGTCTACAAAATCAGAGGGAGGGGTCCACGTAAGTTGGGATTCAATAATATGGGATGATCCGCTTCTGTGGCTGCAGGGCGCATTTCCAAAACGGTTTTCCACTTTCCACACTAATGTGGGTACACTTCCTATCAAATATAACCTTCCATGATTTTAGAAACCAACAAATACTGTTCTTCCTATCAAAGTTGTACTACATATAGACATGTATATAAAAATAGTTTTTGATTGTTATAACATAATATTGGGCTGTTTTAAAGGTGTTTTCAACAAGGAATAAAAGATGAACTTTGACACTCTTATAGTAAAGTTATAACTTTGAACCAGAAATGAAAAGAAGTGCAACTTTCTGTTTGGACTTTTTCTTTACAAATATGAGAGAGTTTTTGGGCACACGTTTTTAAATGTTGTGATGATTTTAATGGGGTTTTTTTCTATATGTAGAAGAAGAAAAAAAGCATCTCTTGGCCACAGCACATTTTAAAACAGATAATTAGGTGTTGTTTTTTTTAACAGGTGACTATCAAACAAGACTCGGATGGCCGTGATGTTAGCGAAGAAGGCCGACCAAAACACGAGTACATCCGTCTATCATGCCCTTTGTGCTTCTTCCGTTGCTTCACATTTCATGTAAGACACGGATATTTTATTATTGATGTAGTATCTCATTTCTTAGTGGTGCAACATTATTAAAGTTCCCTCTTAACCTTGAATTTGGCATTTTCTAGAGTGAAAACACACTTGATGATTATTGTTTTAAAATATTGTATCACTAGTTAAGAATTTGGTTTATAATCTCCTAGTTGCTGTATCAAATGATTTGGTATTAATTATAAATTACTTTTGGGTCGAATCCACTATTTTTACGAATCCAAATCTCCAACTTAACTTCCAATCTCGAGTCTTGGGGAAAAAATTATGAACATAAGAGGAAATAGAAATAGCATTTTTTTTTCTTATAAGCCATTCACTAAAACATCCATACATTCAGTTAATTGTTGAATAACCGGTCAGGGGCCTGGTTGTTGAGTTTATCCTATAATTATTGGATTAAAAGAATTATATGTGTCTCGAATATTTTATATCCTTAAGGATCACTCCCACTGTACCTGGCGCCTGGTATGACATGACCACCAATGCATGTATGGGAATCCCCTTTCGTTATATTTTGTAACGCTTGTGTTTTATTTATCATCCAGCAATACCATATGCATCTTCGTGGAGTTCAGCATATGGGTGCGATGCGCAGGCAGAACATGAAACTGAAGCAAACATTGGCGACAATGCGCATGAAGCAACGTCGTAAACAGCACATAGTGGAGTCTACAGAGGAAGACTTGTCTCCTCAGAGTAACTTCTGCTATGTTTGCAAGTTGAACTATCGGCAGTTGAAAACGGCACACACTCTGTCCGACTCTCATCGTGTAAGTAGATAGGGCTCGACTCCGTTCATGAATATAAATATTAACTAGGGATGTGTGACATTCACTAATTTTTGCCAATTTGTGCAATAAAACATTTAGCAAGTAATTTTAGTGTGTGTCAAGTTAAAAAACAACTAGATGTGTATCTTTTAAGTTGTCAATTTGTTTTACTAATTAGTCGAGTAAACTAGTGCTTAAATTTATATTTATATTAGAAAAAAATATATATATATAATGCATCAGGGAAAGTAAAATGGGTATTTTTCTTGCAAAAAAAAAGTTATTTAATGAAACTAAATCATCATTTTGACATAGATATATTTTAATTTAAAAAAATAGTACTGTAGTTTTTATTCAATATGAAAAGGAAGGGAGAACAATGTGAGCTTGCTTCTTTCCAAATATTACACCGTTTTAATATATTATGTTGTAGTCATTAGATACTTCTCATAATTATGTTAATTTTCAGGCTATGAAGAGGTTCTTAATGCCATCCTGCACAACTTGTAACCTTAGATTCAAGTCACCCATGCAGTACGAGTATCATATCTGTTCCTTGTATCACATTAAGGTAAGTTTTATTAACTATGTATTATATCTTCTAGCATTTCTACAGCCTCCAACATTCTCCAAGTGTGGGGAATCACCTTTCCAAAATTACTGATATAATTTGTTACCTACCTGGCGCATAACCTGAACAGGTTGTAAAACGCGATGATAAAAAAAATAGGGGTTTGCAAAGCATCGAAACTGCGACTTGGTTTAGAAACAAACATCAGCTTTGACTTCACTTTGAAACAAATTCTGGCTTCATCATTAAAAATCTTAAGAGAGCTAAATTACTTCATTTATGTTCATTTATAGCCATTCTGAGCTATTTTGTACAATACAAATTAATATTTGTATGAAAAAAAATCTTAAGAAATTGAATTTAATGTTGTGATTAAAAACTTGATTTGTCAAAGTAACACAAAATATTACAAAAATTGTGCAATAAAACATTTTCCAAGTAATTTTAGTGATTAAAATAATATAAATAACCACAACATAGGCTAATATTTTTTTCAATTATAAATTAACTAAAAAATAATATTTTTTATTCAAGATTTCCAATCTCTAAACAGGATTAATATTTGTTATCAATCCAAAGTTGTGTTTTTTGTCTCATTCTCTGCCATTTTGTATCCTTCTACGTGGTCTCATCACTCCCATCATTGTTTCACTATGTAATGTTTTAGAAAAAAGCCGCGGCCATTAAAGAACGTTCGGACCATGACGTTGAGAAGAATGATGAAGAAGGTGAGGGAAGCGGTATGGACGATAAAGACATCAACATGGATAACTTTATGATTTTGGATTCAGTCGGCTCTGCAGATGGTAGGTTAAACATTTGTGAAGTTTTTAGGATGCAACAAAGGTGCTTTATGAATACACTCTGTTTGATAACCATAGTGGCCAATTTTTGGAAAATAATCTAGTTTATTTTAAAGCAATAATAATTGTTAGTTTTCAAATTTAAACACAATCCTGCCTTAGTTTGATGCCATTTTATAAACTTGGTTTTAATAATTTAATGTATTTCCTTAACTTAAAAAATAATACTAAAAAAACACTACAAAAGGTAAATGAGAATTTAAATTCGCAAAATAGTGATATAAAATTTTTTGTTCTTGATCTCGCCCTAAACAGTAGAAAAAATAACCACATCAATAATGGCAAAACCCCAACCCCCTAAATAGTGATTGTTTGAACACTATACATTATACAATTTTGCTATAAGTAGCTAATTTATGGCTACTTATTTTTCTTTCCATAAAATTCCCTGTAGAGTCATTTTAAATACGATTAAGATTATGCTTAGTTTAAATATTCTAAGGTACTGCTTTGTTTAAGATTTTTCTGCCTTTTATTCTTTTACAACCCCGACGTAAATTTTATTGGTTCAACTAGGGTTCAAGGCAGCCAAGTTTGGTGGGGGATTAAAAATTGTTTCATTAATATGCAAAGAAAATCTATTGAAAAATAATGTTAGAAAAAGGTTTTTTTTAATGCTTTGGTTTATTATTTGCAAATAGGTTTTTATTGGATGTATATATAAAAATTGTATTCTCCCTTCTCTAAGAAAGATGATTGAATGATTACAGAATCCGGTGGTGAGGCTGAAGAAGGTGGAGAAGGAAAGAGCAAGATTGTGAAAGAGAAGAGAGAAATTGATGAAAAGAAACTAGAAGAAATTATTCTTGGTATTAACTTTAGTCTGGAGTTTGGTCAATTCTATTATTTTATGAATCTGGGTCTCCAATTAAACCTTCGAATTTCAAATCTGAAGATGATTGGCCACTCGAGTCCACCGATTCCTGACAAGTATTCAAAATTCAAAGATTCATTGTTTTAGTGGATTCGATGGTTGAATCTTTCACCTCGTAAACAAAGCATAATATTATGAATTCAAAAATTACTTAGCTAGGCCTACTTGAAAAGTACAACTTTATCTGTAATCATTAGAGTTTATTATTATTTTTAAATATGTTATTGAACTAATTGTAAAAATATTCAAACGTAGGGTAGAGTGTTTAATTTGGCTGGATTTTAACCAGTATTTTGCGAGGGGTGGTTGGGGTTGATTTAGATTGGAAGCATGATTGAAATAAATCTAAATTTACAGTTTAGGCCTATATTGTGGAATGTAGGTCTATTTGTTAGTAACAGTTTGCTAGGACTCAAATTCCAGAAATAGTGGACTCTGCCCATCTCTAATTATCACATTCATACATTCAGTTAAGTGTTAAATTACTGGTCTGGGCTCTGGTTGTTGTGTTTGTCCTATCATAATTGGTTCTGAACCACTAATAAACAATATCAGAGCTATAAAAATCCATAAACAGATTTCACTTGAAAAATTGGGAAGTTTTTTTTTTAATGATTCGAGTCTCGAATCCAAAATTTCCTTGACTTCAAAGATGATTTTTATTTTTTTAATGTTATTGTTAAGAGTTAATATACACACTTTTTTTTATTTAGCACCGCGTCTTACTACCCATTCGGGTTATACGCTTAAGTACTAATTATGCTAATGGGTTAGTAAGTGTGAAGGTTGAATATCAAGACTGAACCCGCATTTGCGTGTAGGGAGAGTGGAAAATCATTAAGGAACACCCCCCCAGTCAACCCGACCGAGATTCGAACCTCTATCTCCCCGTCCTCGGCAGTCGAGCTCATCACTACTAGCGCGTTAGCTAACTACGCCACCGAGGCGGGTTACAAACCTATTAATAAAATTGTGCAGAAATATCATCTTTGTCTCTCTCTTGAAATTAGTTTTTCCGTTAGAACAACAAAATTGATTTAAAATATCATCAAATCATGATATGAATTCTAATGAATACAATCAATGAATGCATCTGCATGTGAATATTTTCCAGGAAATGAGTACGTCAAGCAGATAGAAGTGTTGTACTGTGAGCTGTGTATGATGTACCTCTCACGTCATCAGTCCAAAGACAAGGCCCTAGCGCTGCATTGCAGAACCCGCACTCACCTTCAACGATATGTGCGCTATCGTGACGACAGGGCACTTAGGAGGGAGGCCGAAAGGATCCATCGCAAGGAGCAGAAGGAGAAAGAGGCGCGGGAAGCGGAGGCTAGAAAGAAAGCCAATAAGAAAGAGGTTAGTCGCTCACTTGAGGCTCATTAATTTGTCAATCTTTTGTTGAGTAATCTGTACTGTTCAGGATTTAACACATAAAAACAAACACATACATGACTAAAATAATTAAGAAGGGAAATTTTTACTGAAAATATTGTGAAAACCTTAATGATATAACTTTGTTACTGCAGCCACTACCAAAAAAAACATGCTGAGTATCCATAGTTATTTTGAATTACCGTATTATTTTTTTTAATCTAAGACTAGTATTTTTTCCCCAAATTTGTAGCTTCAAAATCTAGGGTTTGTCTTAAAATCGCAGGCTAAGGAATAGGTTAGGCCTATATCATAAGGTAACATTTGACTTCTTTATTTAATATTAATACAAAAGTGCAGGGCTGCCTCTTTTTACAGATTTTATCCATTTTCGCGCATTTTAAAGCTATAATATAGGTCACAGGATATTTGGTTAATTTTGTGGATTTTTAGGTTATCGGTTAAAAATAAGTACTTAGTTGTGGCCTGATATGATTCTCAATAACCATAGTTTCGACTGGTATCAGAATAATCGATACTATACGCTAAAAATCTTGATACCACTCTTTAGTATTCAACACGGTTGACTTCATTTGGGTTGGGGATAGTGATAGGCATAATCGAATTTTATTTCGCTGTGCTGTTTTTGATTACTTTTCCAGTTACTTCGCTACGATATTAAACATTGAGCCATTCACAATAATCAAAATAGATTTAAATGGATGCATGAATGTAATAATAAATTCCCTAGAGCTACAACTGTCATCATCTAGTTGCTATTTTCTATTCTGTTATATCTTCTTATCCTTTTACGAACATAATTTCTCACAAGACTCGAATTTGAATTTGAGATTCAGGATCCGATGGTAAAATGACATCAGATTTGTAAAATAGTTGATTATACTCCTCTCTAGTTTTAAATGTAAGCTATTTGTAATGTTTTGTGTTTGACTCTTCTAGAAGGCGGACACTGATGATGAAAATGCGGATAAGGAGGATGCCGCTAAGGACGATGATTCAACTGATGTTAAAAAAGACGCAGAAGGTGACGCAGTGAACGAATCTGTCAAAGGCGACACTTCGATGGATACCGGCGATGATGGGGGGGTTGGCGATGAGTTGGAAACTCACATTGATGACAAGATGTGGGCTCACGTCGACAAGGAGCTGGGAGATCTGCTCTGCGAGGTCGAACCTGCCAACAAATCGTCTGATGAGGACGAAGATGGTCAAACAGAGGGGGGTCGCTACGATCGCTTTCGTTACAGCGAGAAAGGGGCCAAAAAGTCCCCATCAGGAGATGCACCGAAAGCTGTGAATGGTAAAAAGACTGAAGCAGCGTCTGCAGTTGACGGAGAGGAAAAAGAAGAAAAGGTGACATCCAGCACGAAAGGAGAGAGCGAAAGTGATAAAGCAGCGACCGCCAGTGCTGCCAGTCCAGCAGTCCAAAATAATACAGATGAAAAATAAATATTAATTTCCTTTCTTTTTTTTTAACCAATAATATCTGTTCAACCAAGTGTTCCAAATAGCCTAATGTAGTTCCATATTTTGTGTCTATCATACCGAGTGACATTTTAACTGTGACAGTAGTGTTCAGTCTCTCAACATAGATTAGTAAATATATATATATGGTAGCACTTTATGTTGTGTTTGAATGGTGAAGTGGCACAGTTGTGCTATTAAAGTGCAAATAGTATTGTTGAAAGCAATCATTGTATATTTGCTTTCACATCATTCCATGACCTTTGTTGTTCACAGTATATTGAAGCTAATATTTGGCGCGGACTGTGTATCGTAAACGAGTGGGTTTCAAATAACAAAAAATAAATACTTGAGACATTCTCAGTTCCGGTTCCTGTGTCCAAAAGTCAATTTTCTCTGTGCTTGAAAGGGGGAAAAAAATTAGTTTTTAACTTATTTGATTAGTTATTAATATAATAGGGGTGTCCAGATAGTAATGTAACGTATTCTGACGGGTGAATATAAAACCATCCTTAGAAGTTTTGTCTTTATCAAGTTCCATTTATACTTGGTTATTCCATTGTTAACCAAGCGAGTATAGTCCGGTTAACAATGTTTGTCCAGTCCTTAGTGGTATTAATTAGGGTTGGTTATGTCACCGCAAATTAGTTAGAAGACGGGTTGTGATGGGAAGGAATTAATAAATTATACCCTTATTTTGGTAATTAATTAAATTTATTAAAACAATTTTAATATATATATACATCAAGTCATCTTATCTGCAGCTGTCAGTTGTGATAGATATTATCAATGACTATAAAATATAAAATAGAAGTACTGCATTATAACATTGCTTTAGATCATATATTTACCCAATTTATAAAGCTTTATGAATGTTCACCTAAGTAATCAAATAAAACACATTCGCAGAATCAAAAACTTATTAATATTTGTTACACTCATTATTCTGGCAATGATTGTCCTCCTGGTAAACTGTTGGGGGTTGAGTGACCGGATCAACAAAGAAAGGGTGGTAAAATGGTTGGAGATGTTTTCACTTACTAAAGAGTTTTTTTAGAGATAACCTCTTTTTAACATTACAAAGTATTTTTGTTGTACATGAAAGAATGGTTAGTCTGTGAGCCTAGCTTCTAATGGATGGAAATTACAAAAACATCAAAACAGGACTTTAGGCCTACAAACACTTTGATGCACGGTAGTGTCTCGATAATCCGATATGATAAAAGTTTCATTCACTTGGAATTCAAATCCATTGTTCTTGTTTTACATGAATTAAATAATAATTGTGTAATTTATTGCATTGTTTATGCTGTAGTATAATTACTGATAAACTTTATTTCATTACCTTTTATGCACTTCCATTAAATTGGGGTTTGTTTCACCTCTGCTCGACACAGGAACAACATGTGCTCGTATAGTTAGTTATTCTTGTTTTATCTCTTTACAATAAAAGTAATATTTTTGTTTAGAGTTGAACTAGTAGCAAGGGGTAGCAACCCTTATTTATCTTCTCTTCTAATAAATATCAAAATTGTTTTAACAATACTATTCTGTTGGCACACCCTTATTAATTAAGATTCAAGTTTAACATAATTAAAGTTTGTTAGTTTTGCTCTCAAAATCACTTTTTGGAAACTTTTTTTATTTTTATGTTTGTATAACACGGTTAAGTGTAATCACTTTTAAATATAAACTGTTTCCAGCCTTTGGCCGGGTCAGCTTAGTAAAATATCTTCATCTTTGTTTACCCCATTCTCCTCTCACTGGAACATTTTTTTCTTATCTGTTCCTCTCATCTCTTGGTCTCCCTTGCAGTTTTTACCACACATACTTCATCTCTTTATCATTCTCTTTGATATCCTTTCCATCCTCAAATTGTTGGGCCCTTATCTTCATCTTAAATGAAGTGAATAGAAATTTGACTCGAATTGGAAAGATCCCATGTATTAAATTATAGTTAAATGGGCGTACCAGGTATAACTTTTTTTCTGAGTAAGGCTGAAATATAAATTTTTTACATAAAATATTAATAAACCTATTTTAAAACTAGCTTTCACTTTCATAGCCAACTC
Source organism: Timema bartmani (assembly GCA_902151455.1). Taxonomy (NCBI): domain Eukaryota; kingdom Metazoa; phylum Arthropoda; class Insecta; order Phasmatodea; family Timematidae; genus Timema; species Timema bartmani. The sequence goes on along the minus strand of CABFWB010000662.1, from coordinate 86,223 downwards.
TTTCAGGTTTATGGCATTGAAAGCAAGTTTTTAATTATTATTTTTTATCAATGTTTTGTCTTCTATCTTTATTCAGGCAGCATCACTATTAAGAGCAAAGTCCACTTTTTTAAAGCAAAGTTAAATTGAATACCGAAACTGAAGTTTAATAAAAATTAAATTAAATTCCTAAAACTAACATTTCTCAAACATCATTTTCAAAATGTATTTCCACAGTTATCTTACCCAATTATGATGTTTTGTGTTTCCATAATCACTGGCAGACATTGAAAGGGGAGGAGCAGATAACAGAAAGTGTGCGAGTTAGATGACAGGCTGGAAACAATTGTTGATAGCAGGGAATGACCTACACACTTAACAGAATCATTTAAGCCTCGAAGAAGACTGGATACATACAATTCTCTACTTGAAAGCTCAACTTAATTGAAAGACTTTGAGCCCACAGATATCTTGTTTAAACTTTAAATACTTGGATTTGATGTTTTGTGCAAGTATTGTAACTATACCTCAGTTTTAGCTTATGTGGTGCTGACTGACAGCTCACAGCTGACTTCTGACGGCTTTAAAAAGCTACCAGACCAAATTATGTATCCCTATGCCGAACCATATGATCTGCAAAAAAACATGTCTTTAGCAGTTGTCACTTCTGACAGTCAAAATTTAGGTATATACCTAAATGTTGACTGTCAGAAGTCAGCTGTGAACTGTCAGTCAGCACCACATAAGCTAAAACTGAGGTATATGTGCTCTAAAGCCAGGTCCACGCTTGTATCAGATCCTTAGCATCTCAAGACGCATATCTCGACTGTGGCTGGGAGCCTATATCTTCAATGCAATCATGATAGTGATGCACACATCAGATCGCTACTTCCTTCTAGTCGGTATTTCGCAGTCTCATCAAAGGAATCTACGGAGAGGGGGAGAATATGCCAAATAATGTCATAGGTCAGGTTTTACTGGTTCAATTTTCTTATTTCATTGTTATAACACACAAATGGGTTGCTCATTGATTTCAACTGTGCTCGTGTTTATCATCACACCCTCTAGATCTGATTGCGATACATTACGAGACAAGTGTGGACCTGGCTAAAGGTGAACGTCCTGAGTTTGACAATACGAGTATTTTTTAAGTTATAGTTAATGTATTTTACCTGAATTAAAGTGTGTTATTTTTTAGGGGTGTGCAAGTAGCCATTTTTAATTTCAAGTAAAATTCGAGCCTAGTTTGAGTGAACATCATCTGAGTTTATTTTGAGTTCAAGTTATATGAAGAAATGTATGTACTATGAATATTTCAAGTTGAGTTTTGATAATAGATCCATGCATAGATACATAATAAGCACAAACGTGAAATTTTTTTAAAGAATAAAACTTTTTATCAAGAAATTTATGATCACAAAAATTTGTATTTTTAAATTAATTCAATTCAGAATTATTATTTTTTTTAACAACTAAGACTTGACTAGAATTTGAATTTATAAGTACTTGCACAGCGCTATTATTTTTAATGTTATAGAGGTATAAACTATGCTGATTAAATCCCTTGAGAAATTCATAAAGGATTTTTTTGTAATTTGAATATAGTTTTTAAAGCGGGATTAAGCTTTAATTACCATTATACAATACATAGAAATACATTTATGAATACTTTTTTGCTATGCACAAAAACTGAATTATAGGTATCAGCTAGGTAAACTGAAACGAAATGCATTATTGATGGTTGATATAAGTTACAAAAAAAGTTAGAGTAACAAAAGGGACAACATAGTGGTTTTCACAATCAAAATAAGAATAGTATTTAACACTTTACACTAATGCTGTGCTTGCCTCATAAAATTTTATCAAGAAATAGTCATCATTAATTGTATATTATATTATATTGAGGGAAGGAGGAGGCATTGGAGGTCTAAAATAAATTCTGGACAAGCTGCGAAACCCAGATTAAAAATAAGTTTTTAAGAATTACTTACAAAAATCTGTTAATTCACTTGCTTTTACTAAGAAATAAAGTGTTATTAAAATGCCTTCACACTCACATAATTTAGAATAATGTGTAGCTAACGAAGTTGTATGAAGATAATTAAGGAAAGTGTATTTGTTTCTGTAAAGTCCTAACCTAAGCTGGCGTCCATCATCATCCGACGTTTCCGCCTCTGTGGATTGTCTCCAGTCCGCTCCTTAAGCTTTCATGACCTTCTACCCTTGATCCATCTGTGTTTCCATATAATTTTACTTTGTTTTTCACAGTGCTATCAACATTCAAGGCTAAGTTTTATATCTTAAATGAATTTGAAAAGATCTTTACTTAAAATGTGGGATTCGGATCTGATTTATTAGCTCTTAATTGTATGATAATCAAGGGTGTGCGAAGCTATGAAAATTTTGGGTTTTGATTCGAAAGTAAAATTCTGGTTTCAACATTTATAAAGCCTTGCCAAAAAACATTTATGTTTATTAATTTCATTTTTTGCTGTTATTTCCATCACAAATTAGTATTGCATAAAAGAAATCTTGAATAATTAAATTACATTTTGTGATAGTAACTTAATTTATCGTTTTGATACACAAAGTATTACTATATCAGTTTGTAGATGATAATTAACACTTAAATTTATGTAGTTATGCAAAGTAAAATATTTTTATCCAACATTAGACTTTTTTTTTAATATTCAAAATTCAATTCAGCTTTGGTAAGATTTCATACTATTTGATTCGACTTTGCTTCGAATTGAAGTGTGATAGGTGGATTTTTCCTGCTGAGAGCTATATTGTTATTATTCTGCTGTAAACTGCCTCGCTGTGTTTTCTTACATAAGAGAGGCAGCAGAATATCTTCATAAAAGTATGACAAGTGAATTCTGCTAATTCAAATGTGTGATTACTAATTTAAACATTTAGTTTCGATCAACAGTTTAAAATAACATTTGTGTAGAAGTATGTTCACGTCATGATTTTTTTTTTATGTAGTGGGCATGGCTGTATGAAATAAATGTTAAATAAAGAATATCTCAATGAATCAATCTTTTGGTTTTATTATTAATAATTTTAGTGGTTTAACTCGCTATATAAGTCTTCCAACAAAACTCATCACACATTTAGATCTCTGTTGTAAAAGTCAAATGCTTGGTAAAGTTATTTTTTATATATTTATTACTGTTCCACTACCGGCTTGCTAGGCCTGTCGTAGCTTCATCTTCCTTATAATATCGCTTAAGACTAGGACATGCACAACATCCAGACCCCGTTAATTCATCAACGTGAAAGGGTAGACTTAGGTTTCACAATTGATCAATTTTTCGGCCATTTCAGGAATTGTACCCGGGACCCTTAGCTTGGTAGACAGACACGCTACCGACTGAGCTAAGGTGTCTGATGGTATGTGTAGTTAAAACTTTTTATTTTCTCTATTTCTCTGAGCTGCCAACGATCGCCATAAGCTGGATCAGTGTATTGTGTTTAAAGATTTATACTAACAACTGTCTTATACTTCTCAATTTCAATAAGTTGAAATAGTGTGGAAACATGTATTAGCATGTACCTTACATATTTCTACATACATCAGTCAGACTGCGGAAGAAACGAGTTTGAATCCTAGTCTGATGTACAGAGGGTAGTTTTCCTAAATGATTTCACACTCTCCTTTCATGCAAATTTGGGTTGATTTCCTGTAAAATTCCAACTTCTTGATCCCCCCCTTACTCCATTATCATAATTAGTATGTGTACCACCTGAAATAGCATTGAAACGGGGGGGGAATATCCGTGCACATGAGGAACCTTATAGATGTAGTGGCATATACATAGTGGCCTGTTTCGTATAGCTACAATTTACAAGAAAATTCACTTGTAAATATAAGAAATGAGAACATTATTTCATAAGACAAGTAAACACTTGTAATTACAACGATTTTTTTTAAGTAATATTATAGTTTAGTTTTATAAGCTCAACGATTATCTATACTATATTCAATGCATAACTAATCGTAAATAGTGTAACTTAAAAGCAAACAATGCATAATTAACAGGAAAAATTAAATAGGTTTATATTGAGATATTGTATATTAAGTCTTAAATTGATTATTTTTATTCATAGAAAATGGCCTCATCTCTTTTCATTACTTGATCATTTCTCTAAAAATACTTTAATAAACACTTAATTTGAAAAATGTTGATTACTTTGTTTCCTTTGAAACATGAATATACTAAATTTAAGTTTTGTCTACTGTTAAATCAAATTCAATTTTTATTTGATTCTGATTTTATTATTGACATGAATACTATAATAGTAGGTAGGCCTACTTCATAAAAAGAGTGTGAAACATGTAATATTTATCCTTCAATCAGATGAACAATCATAGCCATATAAAAGAGATAGGCCTAAGTATAAAAACGCCACTCGAAAATTAGCAAGTAGAATCTCATCGCTAGCGCTCGCGGCGTTAGTGCTGCAAACTAAAAGATTCGAAGCGGGACGTTACATTTAGAACACAGCGCATTTTCTATTGCGGAATGTTAATTAATCAATTCTTATATAAAATTCAATCGAATATAACTAAAGACATTATTTTATAAATAAACAACATTATAAAATGTGAAATCTAGCTAAACTCTTTCTTTAAAATAAACTACATATTGCTAACAAAACAGTAATGGTGAATTTTACATAGACTCTACACTTCGTTTTCTATGGAGTTCACGTCCACGCGTGTGCATTCCTCTTTGACGTTATTGTAAGCTGCTCCTATCGACAGTGACCCAAACTAGTTTACGGGATCAGCTAGTTTCCTATCAGTNCTGAACATAAAATGGGGACAGTATGCTCAGTTAAACATTGTGGGTGAAGAAAAAATCAGGTGAACAGAAATATTCTCCATATCAATCACCAAATGTTCTTATTTCATAGGAGTGGAGTATCTTTCATGGAATGGAAGTGGGATATCTTCACGCTCTGAAAATAGTATTCTTTGATCAATAGGATTAATCCCTTACCTCTCTTTCAGTACCAGCCTTTCTTCATAAGATTATTGTTAACAAATACCAATTTAAAAAAGCTTCTAAGGTGACCTGGTGGTCTAGGGGTAAGGTGTCAGACTTCTGTGCTGAGGGTCCGGGGTTCAATCCTCGGTACCGGCACAGATTTATCTGATTGCCAAACCCTTCCTTCACCTCTGACAAGGTGTGTATTAATCACAGCTTGTGAATGTGAGGAAGGCCAGGCCTCCACCGTGGTTCGGATTCCACGTTAAACTGTAGGTCCTCCATTTCATCTCACAATCACCCTACCATTACACATTAGCGTAAGTGCGTATAACCCGAACGGGTAGTAAGACGCAGTGCTAATAATAATAATAATAATAAAAAAGCTTCTAGGTGCATATAATGGTTTAAAAAATTGCTTCCGGCTGTTTGGGGGGTACCTCCCCCGAAAACCCTCTTGAACCCACCCTACTTCGCAATCCTGTATACGCTACTGTTTCCTATAAGTGTGCCCACCCTATGATCATAGCCATTGATGGTGAAACAAAGATAATGGCTACCACAAGGCATTTCAAACATGAACAAAGAAGTTAATAATTACTATCCTCTGCGTCTGGTTGTATACTGCCGTTTAATTGACTATACTATATTCATCTCGCATTCTCATTGGCTGATACGTCTTAAGTTCAAAGAGTGTCTATAGTCTATACCATATTCAACGCATAACGTAATATAAGTTAAATAAATTTAATGCTTTGTACACTATTTACTGGGTTGTTAGCTCATGGTTTGAGATGTAAACTTTTTTTAATATATCATATTCACGGTTGTGTTATTTATTTCAATGATTCATCACATTGCAGTGCTATATTTTAAATGAAAATAATAATTATTCATCATAGCTACAGTAAAGTATTTCTACTCTAATTTTTGGTGTCCAAAAAAAATCATAAACAACTGTTATTTACGTCACTTATTAATAACAATTATTATGTACCGATCACATTGTGCTAACTCATATTGTGATAAACACCTCATAGTAGTGCTACCTTTCTATTCTCTTGATATTTGGTGATATTATATTTTAGTTGAGGTTGGTAACCTTTTATTCATGCATCCGTCTGCAGCGCAACTTCTACACATGCGCAAAATTTAAACAAGGAACAAAGATAAATTTGTATTCAGACTATCGTTTGAGTCAGTTTGGGGTTTAGCTAATGGATTATTATGTAACATACCCCACACTAACCTAACCCCTAAAATTAATATTGTCATGTTTAAAATTATATTATAATAATTAGGCTACTTCTATTAATGATTAATGTGATTATTAGAACATTTAGTTATGTTTCTAGTTTAATACTCACGCATGTGCAGATACGCCTTAAACGGTACTTGCAGAGTGCAGACGCTTGTCATCTGCTTTGCTTCTGAATTATAGTCCAAATATTTCAATTGGTCTCATTGTAAATAATTTTGTTTATTTACCTAGTATTATGTCTGTCAATAAAAAGATCGAAGAAGCCTTAGATCACGTCAGAGCAGCAGAAAAGAGGTGAATCATCTGCACATTTTTCATAGTATCTACCTTTTTATAGTGTTTTATTAAGTCCTATCTTTTCATAATATTTGCCTTTTCAATTCGTTTCCTATGTCCTTTCTATGTCTCAAATATTACATCCCTCATTTTGTCTAAAATTCCATCATAATTGAGCTGTCACCGTACAAATGTATTTCATGAAGGGGGTTTAGACATTCTAATACTAAGCTATTTTTTAAACAAATACTGTACCTGGTAACTATGATTCTTTTCACAAAGAGACAATCGGTTGTTTTTTTATAAGTAGGCCTGTCTATATATTTATTATTTAGCACCGCTGTTCTATACCCGTTTGGGTTATACGCTTAAGGACTAATTACACTAATGGGTTAGGAATTAGGAAGGTTGAATTTAGAGGAAGTAAACCCGCATTCGCGTGGAGGGAGAGTGGAAAATCATTTGGGAAAAACCACCCCTATTTCACCCGACCTAGATTCGAACCTCGGATCTCCCCGCCCTCGGCAGTCGAGCTCAACACGAAACTAGCGTGTTAGCCAACTACACCACCGAGGTGGTCTTAGGTCTATATTAAATGTAGGGATGTGTTGGATATTTCGTGTACCTAGTCCCAATCGTTCCAGTTACACTTTCGGAACAGTTAAAAGTTGCCGATACTGTTCCACCAATACAGCTCAACTCTTCGCCAAAACATGTCAGAAGGGAGAAAGAAGCGAGCTATCCCCAAAAAACATTGTTTTTAAATAGTAAGAAGAGGCTATTTTATTAATGATTTGAAGCTTAAAATAAAAAACTTATTCTTAAAATTTGTTAGCTTTATTATCATCCATATGAATCATCTCGGTTTATTTAAGATTTTAATAAAAATTGGTCGCTAAGTCAAATATTTTCAAATTTGTACTAAATTTTATGTGGGTAAGTGACTAGTTTTAAAGGTTTTTGGTGAGGAAAAACTTTGGTCGTTTCATCACTTGATTGTCTTTAGGCCTAAGTATCCTTCATCCTTCACCGGTGTAATACCACGTATCAGTACTAATTATTTGTTGAATACATATAAAACAAAATAAAAAATTAATAGCACCACACTTTATTTATACAATTACTTATTTGATATCAATAATAAATACATTGATATTTAAAAAAAATCCATTTGACTAAATAACTTGATCCAAATCACAATGATTATGAATAAATAGGTTACCTGGCGGTCTAGGGGTAAGGTGTCAGACTTCTGTGCTGAGGGTTCGGGGTTCAATCCTCGGTCCCGGCACAGATTTATCTGATTCCCAAACCCTTCCTTCACCTCTGACAAGATGTGTATTAATTGTCCTCCATTTCATCTCACAATCACCCTACCATTACACATTAGCGTAAGTGCGTATAACCCAAACGGGTAGTAAGACGCTGTGCTAATAATAATATTAATATTAATTATTATTATTACTTCTGAAACCTGCACAAGAGACCAAGAAGAGAAAATACTAAGCGATACGACCGTAGTGAGGGTAAGATGGGTAGGGAAAACATGTGAATGGCAAATCCGATATTCTAAACTGGAACGGTTGAGGAGCGTCAGCATTGGTATCATCCGATACGGTTACTAGCACTGATGCGTGGCAGAGAGTGAGAAGGAGAGTTCCGTACTGATCCACTGGTATCGACAACAAATGGCAAGCTGTTCCAAACCGTTCCACAGTGAGACTACGTTCCATTCCAACATTATCGACACGTCCCTAACACCCTCACACATTTCTACTTTAAACATCATAATGTCAAGATTGTTAAGGGCACTGTGGGAGGGTGGTTGATATGTCACGAACCCTAGAATAAAGTTTGAGGTTTCCCTGGGACAATCAAATTCACTTGATCCAGGTTTTTTTAAAGGCTTTAACACCTATAAGTTTTTGAACAAATGTTTTGTAAAATGTGTGCTGCCATCAAATTTGAGTTCCATAGCAATTTATTTTCAAGCTTTGTGGTTCTGTCATAACAATAAAAGAGTATGCAAATAGCAACTTTAAAAAAATCTCAATTTTACAAACAAACAAAAAATTGTTTTAATAGATCTCTTTACAATAATGTCTTGGTTCTATAATTAATGTCAAGTACGGTAGTTAAGTGTTTTTCTCTCAAAATTGGTTGCCTATTACAAAATAAAGTTTAGAAAAATTCGTTTAATTTAGTTGCTGGTACTTAGTGTTTCCACCTTTTAATAAAGGTTCTTAGTATTTCTAAATTCCTGAAAAAAATGATCAATTTCTAGCACTTTTAAAGTTATTTTTCCAAGTATTTAAAAAGTAACCAAGTTCCCGGTTTTTCTGGTCGGCTCTGCTTAAGTGAAATCTGATGCGCTAATCGCCCTAGTGACTTTCTTCATTAGCTGCATGGTCTAACGCACCACTCTCTTGTTAGACTAGACTGCCGATGACAGGGAGATCGAGGTTCGAATCTTGGTCGAGAGTACCGAGGGTAGTTTTTTCAAAATGGTGTTCCACTCTCCCTTCATAAGGGTACAGTTCCTCTAAATATAACCTTCCTAATCATTAAAACCATTAGCGCAATTATTACATTAAAGTACAAATCCCAAACGGCTAGTAAGACGCGGTGCTAAAAAAAATCCCTAGTGGTGTGTTAATTCCCAATATTAACTAAAGTTTCATGCTCTAAATTTTAGGAGTGTTCTATCTTCTGCTTTTTAGACTACAAATTATCAAAACAATGCTGAGTCAAGGTATTACATAGCTACAACCATGATAATGATTAAATAATTCTGTTTTAAATTATTTTTTAACTATAATGGTTAAAAAATAACTTTTTTTAACACCGTGTCTTACTACCTGTTTGGGTTATACACCTATGTACTAATTACACTAATGGTTTAGTGATTAGGAATGTTTAAATTGAGAAAAAGTGCAGCCACATTTGTGTGGAAAGAGAGTGGGAATCCATTTAGTAAAAAAAATAAGTGCACCCGAAAGGTATTGAACCTTGATCTCCTTGTTTTCAGCAATCTAGTCCAACACGAGAGTATCGTGTTAGACCACGCGACCACCGAAGTGGGTAATCTTCTATTGTGACAGGCTGTTGTAAGATTTTACTATTGTAGGTACTTTACTTGTTTGTTTCATTTAAAATAATTTATTATATGTTACATTCTGTTTTAAATTTCAGTCTGAAAACTTCACTTTTGAAGTGGAGACCAGACTTTGAAGAGGCGGCAGATGAATACAGTAAAGCAGGTAGGTTTTAATAACTCACTTTTAGATTTTAACCAAATAGCATGATGTAATAATTCTCATCTTAAAATAACTATAATATATTATCAATTGTAAGCCTACCACCTCTATTAACTGTAATAAACTACCTGCTAAAACTACTAAACATAAATGTAGGCCTACTGTACATACATACTAAATCATTCCATTACCCTACAAGGTAGGCAAGAAACTGTGCATATAGCTCAAAAAACAACTCCGTACTTAATCCATCCTCACTAACTTCCTCCACATCTCCCTATCTTTACATACTACCTTCTCTTCAACAACATCCATACACCGAGTCATACATGCTCTTTTATTCCTTAAACTAGTAATGTTCCTCTTTTTCACACATTCATCTACAACATTTAGCCGCATCTTACATGGCCTACCCCTTCCTTTTGATCCACACACTCTACCTTCATATATTTGTTTCGTCCCTTGATCCACACTCATCCTCTCACATACCCAAACCAACGTAAGACACTTCTTTCACATCAACCTATTGTATTCCCTTTCAAACCTCACTCCTTCAGCACCCATTCATTACTGACTTTGTCCATACAAGTTTTTCCCCAAACATTTCCTAGATATCTCATTCCAACTGCATTCACCTTGCTCTTGTGATTCTCCTGACAAACCCACTCTTCACACAATGTTGTATGTTGGCGTTAACACACTTGTACATACTGCCATATTTGCTTCTTTTGATACGGCCTCATTCTTTGCAACAGTCTAGATACACAAAATCATTCACTTCTATTTTACTAAGTTGACTCTCATTTCCTGATCCGTTTTTATTAAAAACAATCGCCTTAGTTTTGGAGATATTTATATGAAGATCCATTTTGCCTGTCGCCACATTATAACAAGTTAATGCATTCTGTAAGTCATTTTCGTTCTCAGTCATTAATACAGCATCATCTTCATATAACAGCACTTTCACGTTCACATGGTCCATTTGTACACCAACCGCGTCTCATAAGCACTTATCCATGAATACATTAAACAACCATGGAGGCATAACACAACCTTGTATAAAACCCGGTTTCATGTCAAACCGTTCGCTCAGAGCTCCATCCACCCTAACGCACGCCTTACCTCCAACATACACTGTCATAACTGCATTTACTGACCATGCTTCCACACCATAATCTCTAAGAACATTCCATTACATACTCCTATTCACCCAATCATACGCTTTCTCCATATCAACGAATGCACAATAAACTTTCTTCCTTACTGGCGTACATTTCTCAAATCACTCTTGTTGCAATGCAAATATCTGGTCCATGCAACCTCTATCTTAGGTGAAACAACATTAAATGTATATTATAATTAAAATACTTACCTACGAGACATGCGAGTTTGACGTGGCTTGAAGTCATCTTCTTTGCTCTTTGTATATTGGCAAAAAAATCAAGGTTTACATGTGTAAATACAACTCCCGAGCATATTCAGATGGTGCGACGATTAACTTATGGCATCAAAATATTTGAGCGCTTGAATATTCATAAAAATTACAACATGGGTCATGAAATTTGAGGTTTACACTGTCAAGTTGACACATCAATAATGTGACAGTGCAAACGCTACTTTAAGCTATCTAACTCAACAAGAAGAGTGATACCGATAGTCATATGATGTAAGGATGGTAAACTTACATCCTCGTCAATTTTCCTTCCTCGTCCATTCACACTCGACTCCACCAGTATAGCCATGCAGGATCGAACCTAAGCCTTCTGGGTAATATATGGGCAAAAGATCTATACAGTCACTCCTACCACCTTTATAGTATTATTTTAATAATATTCCATATTTAATTTAGTCATATATATTTTTTTTTAATTCCGAAAACTTGGTATTGTTTGACAGTAAATTTTGACTCTAACCTGCTTCAGTGGCCGCACGGCCTAAGGCACTACCCTCGCAATAGACTAGACTATCAATCACGAGATTGTGGTTTGATCCTGGTTGGATATACTAAGGGTGGTTTTTACTTAATAGTTTCCCCACTCTCCACACAAATGTAGGTACACTTCCTCTAAATTCAACCTTCCTCATCCCTAAACCGTTAGCATAATTAGAAGGCCTACATAAGCCTGTAACTCGAAGGGGTAGTAAGATGTGGTGCTAAAGTAAAATAATTTAAGTCATCTCTCATTTTGATTCCTGTTTACATAAGCTAATAAACCTTTCAGCCAAAAAATAATAATTCTTTATTTGGTATCCAAAGAAAATTTTTTATTGGGCTTTAATTTGTGTTAAACTGTAAATCTTAAAAAATGTTGCATATGAAACCACATGATATATTTATTTATAGCAATAATTAATAGTTTTAAACTTACAGCCCCAGGTGTAGTTGCTTCAGTCGTAATCAAGTGTGTCTTGTTTCAGCCACCTGTTTTAGAAACGGGAAGTCACTGGAACAATGTAGGGAATGTCTAATGAAGGCAGCGGAATGCAACAAACAGAAGAGATCGTATCCTTTTTGAAGGCTAAACAATGTAATGTGACTCATGCGAGGTTATGACACAATAATTACCAACTGTAACGGTGTGAATTGAACCATAATTCTTTGCAATGCAAACTTAAAACTGCTTTCTATAACTTTTTTTTTTAATATCTTATTCGTTATTATAATGGTATGTTTTAACATTAAGTGCAGCGTCTTGATCGAGGTTGTGGAGTCTGAGTCATGCAGTTCAGTCTTGGATGGAGTCGGGAGTCGATAAAAATTTATGGGCTTCGACTCAAAAATAAAAACATCTAACATTATGTAATACCCATACCCTAGATTGGGATGTTTATTTAAAACTAACATAACTGTGTTGAAACAAAGTGAGGGAAAGAACTGGTCTAGCTAACATGTTGTGATGATTAGGAAAGAACGCTGACAACTCATAACAACTTGTCACACTTGTGCTCAGCAACTGGGCCGAATTGAACTAAAAAGGGTTTTAATTTAGGACTATCGCGGCTGACACATTAAGATCTACTCAGGGGCAGTCTCACTACCCGTCGTTGCGACCACACAAATTAGAACACTGGGTCATCAGGTACCTGTGCTGGAGGACAACAGTCATGCCCAAGATACCTGGTTTGAATCTTAGGAGGTGTCAGTCGAGACATTGGTTATGTATTTCTCGCGAGTGCATACGTCCAAGTCCTTATACTTGGAGGTTACATGTGTCCAACTTGTAAATAGTATCTACTTCACTAAGATATGTTGCATAGTGATTGTGTAATCATCTAGCTTTCCTTTGTAAATTGTAACTGTAAAGACAGTTGGTACGTCTTGTGGTTTAATCCATTTTCCCACCACACCTCACTTCTTGTTCAGGCAATCTGTAAATTGTTACTTATATTTAATAGTTTCCTTAAGTATATATCAGATTATTTCATGCTGCAAGGTAATTGTATTCTTATTAAGTTTTTATTAGAGTTGAGTCGAATAAACTATTTTACGAATCCAAATCTTGGGGAAAAAAATTACGAACATAAGAGGAAATATAAATATATAATAGAATAATATAAAATACAAATAGTAACTATTATAACATTCATACATTTAGTTAAGTGTTAAATTAATGGTCTGGGGCCTAGTTGTTAAGTTAATACTATAATTATAATTGGTTCTGAACCACCGATAAACAGTATTGAAGCTCTAAGACAAATTTCATTTGAAATATTGGAAAAAATTAAAGATTTGAGTCTTGAATCTAAAATTTTCTTGAATCCTTAAAACCAAATAAAGTGAGATTGAACAGCGTTAATCACAAACTCACAGTGTGTAAAATGTTGATTAGCTATATTAATTATACTTAAGATTAATAAACTGTAAGCTTCATAGTTTTATTAAGGGATAAGTTATATCTTTTATTAAAAGAAGAATCATGGTTGAATTAACTTGGTTCTCTATTTCTCATTTAAATTATTTCTTTGCCATCCCTCTTAAATTCTAATTTTGAATATTTCCCCTTAAGCTGACTTTGGCCCAAAATTGCTTTTTAGAATGAATTCAAACCAAAGTTTATTTTAAGATTTTTAACTATTTTCTACAATAGGTATGGTGGTAGTAAGTTAGATTAACTCTTGAGCTATTTTGTGAAGATTTTCAAAGTGGAAAAATTTGCTAGATATCAAATCTCTGAAAATTATCTCTTAATTTATATTTGTGAATATTTACACTGATAAATGATAAATGCAGTCAAGAATCTTAAAAAAAAACTCTCAACTTTCAAAAAGAGAAATTTTACATTACATTATAAGCTAAAAAATTGGCATGTTTTAAAGAATAGTTTTTACTCTTCACACAAACAAATGTTTTTGGTACAGGTGTATCGACCAAGCAGTTCTAGTGTGCAAGGATCTTGGAGACTTGCGAGCAATCGCTGATCTAGCGGAGCGTGCCTGCAGTCTGTACCAGCAACACGGCTCTCCGGACTCCGGAGCGGCGGCCCTCGACAAAGCTGCCAAGATTCTAGAAAAAGACCATCCAGATCTTGCTTTAAGACTCTACCAGAAGGCTGCAGATGTTGTCATAGTAAGTAGCCAGGGGTTGATTAGGGGTACTGTTGTACCTCGGCCCCGAACTAAAGGGGGGGGGCCCCATCAGCCGTCCTTAAGGACTATTTTTTTTATCTAGTAGTCTTGAATAAAAACAACAAATAAATATTTAGTTAAGGATTGCTTTTTAAACTTTACAAGCTCATTCTTCCTTGATTTTTTAAATGCAATACACAAACTGCAACTAGAAGGTGCAGGGGTGTGCATAGCACTTGGAATTATTTCACCCTCCCAATAACATTTTCTGAAAGAGAGAACTAAGCAAGTTTGTTATGTTTAAAAATCACACATGAGCTACGATGTTACAAGACCATCTTAACATTCACTCTAGAACACAACATATCACACAGTATTGACTTTAGGGATGTAGTTAAAGACTTTGCTGGGGTTAAAGTGAGAAGATATGCTATACATAAAAAGCGTCATTATTAGTTAATCGACTAATAGAAAGTTAGTCAACTTCTAGATGTATCAGCTATCAAACATAACATAGCTGTAATATTTAACAGTTTTATAAACTTTTTTTAATCCTACCCCTGTAATTGTAATAAGCGGGTGGGGGGAGGGGGTTCCAAAATTCTCAATGTAACAGATCTCATATTTTTGTCACTGACCCTGTAAGTAGCTATAAATATTGGTATATTATCTTTGGAAAGAGCTGGTGTATTAATAGGTCTGACATTAGTCATAAAAACTAGTTTAGTTTATAGCCGTTCACTTACAAACGTTTTTGAAAATTAATTGTTATTTTTAGCACTACGTCTTACTACCCATTCAGGTTATACGCTTATGCACTAATTACCCTAATGGGTTAGGGAATAGGAAGGTTGAATTTAAGGAAGTGTACCCACATTTGCATGGAGAAAGATAGATAGAGAGAGAGGGAGTGGGAAACCATTTAGGAAAAAACATCCCTCAGCACACCCAACTGGAATCAAACCACTAACTCCCAGTCATCAGCAGTCTACTCTATTCCGAGAGAAGCACCTTAAACCATATGGCCACCGAAGTGGGTTATTAATTGCTATCATACTGTAAGTAATTTATATTGATTCACACTGGTGGGCGATTGTGGCATTGCAGAATGGCGATATAATTGATCTAATGTAATCCAAAATCTGACCCAATTTGCGCATCCATGGTTTGGCATTGCATTAGCATCGTCTTCTAACTTGTCCTGCAGAGGGTGGAACGTTGTGGCATCTCCGAATTATCGCCGCAGATATCCACCGCTACGCACATTCTTGAGTTGAATTATATGCCATGATTAGGTTAGGATTATTAATATATTTTTTATTATTATTTATTTATTTGGGATATTTAACGTGCACTTTCTAAACCGACTGATAATTTCTATGAGTGAGAGCAAAAGGGTAGGGAAATGTATTTTCACTTACCTTCCCGTGTTCTTTACACGCCACAACCGACTTGGAACCGACGGCTTTACTTCCCCTCCGAAGGAAGTTGCACTTCGGTTTTTTATTGCTCAAGAAAAATCTGTCGACCCCGACTGGGTTTGAACCCACGATTATTGGGTCCTGAGGCGAGCACTTTACCTCAAGACCAGCGAGGTTGACATTTTTATCATTAAAGTCTTTTTTGAATTTAATTATGAAGATTTAATCGAAATTTGTGGTTTAACTAATAGGATGTGGATCAAAAAGAAAGAATCGGTCATGTAAGACATGGCTAAATGTTGTAGACAAATGTGTAAAAAATAAAAACATTATAAGTTTTTAAGTACCCGCCCCGGTCGCGTAGTTAGATGCACTAGTTATGTGTTGAGCTAGACTGCCAGAAATGGGGAGATCAAGGTTTGAATCTAACTCGGGTGAACTGGGGGTGATTTTTCCTAAATGGTTTTCCACTCTCCCTCCACGCAAATACAGGTTCACTTCCTCTATAGTCAACTATCCCAATTCCTAACCCATTAGTGTGATTAGTACTTATGCGTACAACCCAAATGGGTAGTAAGACGCGGTACTAAGTATTATTAAGAGTTTTGATAGTAAAAGAGCATGTATTACTCGGTGTGTGGATGTTGTTGAAGAGAAGGGAGTAGTCAAGGACAGGGGAGTGTGGAGATAGTGAGGATGGATTAAGTACGGTGTTGTGTTATCCGCAACTTTTTTTTTTTGTCAAATGTGAGTCTCCCCCTTTTACAGTGATGACTTAACGGCCGGGGACTGGATTTTGGGTCTGTTCTAGATTTTATAAGTTAGTTTTATAAGTCGTGTGCCGAAAGTTGGTTCAGAAAGTGTACACTAAATACCTCAAATAAACCAGTAAAAAACAAGAGTTGTAACATATTTATGATTTAATATAAATTAAGATAATATTATTTATTTCAGATTGAAGATAGCCCAAGGCAAGCTGCTGAGTTTATGAGTAAAGTAGCACGCCTCATGGTAAAACTTCAAATGTAAGTTGTTGTGTTTTTTAATTATTTTATAGACCATCATATTTCAACATGTATATTGTTTAGTTTAATCCTGCACCATCGCCAGATGATGTTTATGAAAGTTAAAACTAGCGATGATAATACAAATTAGGGGTGTAAGAAGCTTTTGACAATTACAAAGTTTTGGTGTAACAAAAATATTGATGGATAAAATATTCAACTTATGGTCATTTGCGATTACAAATTATTATTCACATGGAAAAAATTTGAAGTAGGCCCTAGTTGAATTGTAAGTTTTGATAATAGCATGATTTATCAGATTTTAAAAAAATTTACAAACAATTATGTGATTAAAAAAATCCGATTAATTTTAGTGCATATACAAGTAACCATAATTTCTTAAATCATGAAACATCTAATAAAAATATTCAAACTTCGATTCAGCTTGGAGAACATTTTATATATTCGATTTGAGTTCTTTTCGAATTAAAAAAGTGGACATTACACACCCATATTACAAATGAATTTGATAGAAAGGAACTAAGTGAAAATTTTTACTTTTCAGGAGAGCAAATAAAACTATTTTATTTTTATATGCTTCAATGAAAAATTTTCAATTTTTAATTTTGTATGGAGGTCAATGTATGAGATCTAAGAGAAACCGGATTTACTCTTATTCACTCGTTGTAAACACTTTAAAACTCTTTAGACTTAGTTTCTTTCTCCAATTAACTTTTACAATTCAAGAGATGCTAATAGAATCAAAAATTGATATGTCTTATTGTGAATAATAATGTTGTGTAATATTTTATTTACAAATTGCTTCCACCATCAAAAAAATATTTTAGAAATATAAAAATCCAAAGTCATACTGTGTAGGCCGCATTTAAAAAAAAATCTATGACTCTATGAAGTAAAAATAAACCAACTCAATTATGTTAAAGTCCTTACTGTTACAAAAAGAAAATTAAGAATAAATTAAATGTTAATGATTTAGCCTCTCTACTTTCATAAAACTTTATTAACTTTTGTTTGTTTGGGTCATTTCGAAAAGGCCATATTTCCATACAGCGTGTCCTTAAGTTGTGATCTTTACGGTTTTTTGTTTTTTTTACTTTTCATAAAAGAGAAGATCCGTTCACACACATGCTGCCAAACATTTCACTTATTCGGTGTGCAAAAACAATTCTCGGGAATCGAATTATGTTGAATAAATAATACAAATTTAGTTCACCAACCTAACTTGCTATATTTCCCCAAATAATTTTCATATATCATAATCTTTAAAGGTTTGTTTCTACATAGTTTATAAAAAATATGAATTGGACCTCATTGTAAGTTGGTTCATTAGAAGGTTCGCAGGTCGCACATAATTATAGATAAGGTCACGGGCAAGTTTTACATGCCGGTATTAGAGAATTTAAAGATTTAAAGTATCCATCCTATTTTTAGTCGATCACTAAATAAATTAGATTTAGATTTGAAATGTTGAAGCTCTGCATCGTCTCAAATATGTTGGGATGCTTCTACCCAGGTATGACCAGGCTGCAGATGTCCTCCGCAAGGAAATGGGTCTCCACCAAGAGTCTGATAACATACCTGTGATGGGTCGGTTAACCGTGGCGATGGTTCTCGTGCAGTTGGCCCGCGGCGATTATGTGGGGGCCGAGAAGGCTTTCAAAGAGTGGGGCAACTGCTGTGATGCTCCTGAGGTACGTTTATAATCTCGCAGTGGAACACTCTGGGAGGAAAACTGGTGGGCTGCATCGCTCTTGACTTGAGTCTAGAGCACTTAAGGATTTCAAGAATCATAATTATCATCATCATCATTATTATAATGATACCAGTTTTATGATGCGAATGTGGACCCATGTGTGTCTTACAGTTGGGCATCAAATATAGCGATACCGGTTTTTATGATGATGATGACGCGTGTATGCCTTACTGCGCATTTGTTATCACACATCTATGACGATCTGATTGTATGTATATTTCTTACTGTGGGATTACTTATTGGTTTATTGTTGAAATTAGTAGAGATTATATCTCACATTTCTGTATCCTACCTTCAAAAATATAAACCCATTATCTTTGGTAGCAAAAGTAGATTACTCTTTTGGTTTTCCATGGAATACCATTTAGTTTTTATTTAATTTGTTCAATATTTCATATTTGTACAACTTGAGTAGATTGTTATCTATTTTGCATGCTTAGTTATCATAAGTATCTTTATTTAGTTGAATAGCAGTGTGAAAAAGGATGCTAAGCAGACTAATTTAATAAACGCTTAAAAGAAGTTTTAAGGTCAAACTCTCCACACTGATTTATCAGCTCTCTCAAGCTGAAGACTGAAATGAAACACTTTGGAGGTTCAAGTATCTGATAAATGGGTTTACCTTACTCTTTTATTCTCCTTTCAATGGTTTGGGTTCATGTTTTTCCATTATTATTATTATTATTAGAGATGGGTTGAATCTTATAATTCTCGAATCTTAATCCAAAATTTTCTTTCGAATCCTTGAATCTTCAAAAGTATGGTACATTTTTAGTTTGTCAAAAAATTGAAAAGTATATTTTGAAAAAAGCAAATAAATTGACATAAATTAAAAAATTACGAATTTATATAAAAAAAAATTGTCTTTTATTTTTTTTACATAAATGAAGCTAAATCATCATTATTTTTTTACTAACTACACGAATCTATGGAATTCTTAAAAAATTACGTTTTGAGTTCAATCTAAGGCTTTTATATTTGAATCTGAGATTTTTTTGCGATCTTCTCTAATCTTGAATTTCCCGAATACCATAGGATTCGAGGATTCAAGCATCCCATCTCTAATTATTACACAAGCCTACACAAAGTATTTGAAAAAAAGGGGGGATTTAACCATTGGGTAAATTAAAACAAGCCAATAAGGTGTACTTTAGTCTTGTACGAGATTTTTCTTGAATAAAATCACGAAGAAACTAAATATGTGTGGAAACCTATTGTTTAGGTCCAAACCTTAGAAACGCTGCTTCAAGCTTATGACGAGGAAGACGCTGACACAGCGCGTACCGCTCTTAACAACCCGTTCATTAAGTACATGGACGTCGAGTACGCTCGTCTTGCGCGAGATTTGCCTCTTCCACAAGGGATTGCTTCCATCTCTAAACCAACCGTAAGGGAGAATGCTGCTCCGTCTTCTGTTTCAGTGACCGCAGCTCTATCGTCTGCATCTGATTCAGAGGTATTCATATATGTATGTTTGTGTATGTGTGCATCATCATCATCATCATCATCATCAACTGTTTCCAACCTGTGGCCAGGTAAAATGCCTCCATCTTCCTCTATCCCTCCACCATTCTTCCTCCTTTAATTGCCTCCATTCTTCACCTCTCACTTGAACACTTTCTCTTAACTGATCCTCATTTCTTTCTTTGTCTACCTTGGAGTCTTTATCCTACATACTTAATTTCTATATTTATTTATTTTTTAATTTTCTTCTATGTGCACATACAAGGTACATAAAAAATATGAACCACCCTTCTTTAAATAGTTTTTTTTT
>CABFWB010000662.1:42554-65884 GCA_902151455.1 Timema bartmani | reverse complement strand
TCCCGAGTTAGGCGGGCAAACGGTGGGACACTTGCTGTGGACAGTACTATTACACAAGATGTTGCAAGGACACAGCCCTCTGAATGCAGATCTTCATACTTACATTGACAATCTCGTAGAAAAATCACGTGTTGATTGATTCAGGCTATTGCATATTATATTTTGTTCAACACACTTTATTTCATACATAATCACATATGATATATTACTTTAAAACCAACTTAATTTAAAACAATTTACATAATACTAAATACCCCGACGAAAATGCCAAGAATGTCGGCATATTTTTAACAGGATGAGGGAAGTCCAACATGTTAGTATAAAGCCTTATCCACAGAGTCTGTAAGCTCTGCATCTGTATAGTCCTTAGGTCCTTAACTGTCCTTAGAAATGAAAATCACATCCACACAGTGCGTATATTTAATCACATGACCGTGCTATTTGATGAAAAAGTAGTTGACTACATTCAATTAAACTTTTTTCTAGAGCAAGACGCAAGCAGACATGATCTGTGTATCAGAGTTTAGTAATAATTCTCCCTTCCAAAGTGATGCCACTCTTTCCGAGAACTTGATATTTATCAGAAAACTATCTAAAAAATGCCACGCATCCCGAAGTTTTAAAATTCTCGGAAATATCTCAATGCGTAAAACTTTGGTTTCATTTTGTATTTGTTTCCACAGCATTGGTTCCTTTCGCTGCCATTGGTGCTTTAAGTTTGATGCGCGCACACATATTTACTTTGCTGTGATTGGTACTCGTCTGTATCGACTAGTCCTTAGAAAGTTAAAAGTTGATCCAACTTCTACGATGTGATAAGGACTAAGGAATTAAGGATCAGGACTCTATAGACAACGCAATATGTTAGTGTGGAGTTAATCTCTTAGGAACCACCATAGACCTTGGATACGAAGTCTGTAAACAAGGCTTAACACGATGCATTGTCATGTCTTAGAATGATTGGTGGCCATTTTCAACACTTGCTCTAAGTATTGACAGCACACGGTTGTGAAGAGCAAAATAAAATAAATTTTCACTGTACATGTTGGCCCTATTATAATTGCGCCTGGAAACAATTATGTATGTCTTTACCTCAGTTGATGGTGTTGCCGATTTAGAAAATCAAACATCGGACAACATTTGTTGTTTTACATTTCAGCTTGTTTTGTATTTAAGAACTGATCTCTGAAGAGTAATTGCATGAATGTGCGCACAACCTGTATATCAAGGCCCAATGTCTGAACTTAATGTGTTGTAAAAGCCGAGAGGATCTCGTATGAGTGATTAAAAGTCAAATATAACTGTACTATATTTGTAAGAAGGTATAGGAAAGGTGGATAGAAACATATAAAAGGGACAAATATAAGTTATAGACCCATTGACTCATAACCTCGCTTTTTCTGTAGGAACCAAAGAAACCAGATGCCGGTGAGTTGGGTGAAGATCTAGAAGATGATGATGATGAATTTGCAGGAGGCTTGTGCTGAGAAGTGGTATGTTTTCTTTAACTATATGTGTAAGATTAGTGTGAGACATATGGAGATATCTATAATATAAATTGCAACAGTATTCTTAGTTTTTAAAATATGAAAAAAAAGGAGACACAATTATTTGCCATCAAAGCCTTTTATATAAAGTAGCTCAATTAGGGATGAATGGGAATGACATTTTTATATCGGAACGGGTTGGGAAATGGGTCAAAAGATCGAGACGGGAACGAGAAATTATAAAAATTACGCTTTAGATTAATTTAGGTTAAAAATATATATTGTTTTTGTACTAATATGGTAATACTTGTAGAAGCTTTGACATTATTAAATATAGTACAAATACTATACCATAAAAACATAATAATATAGATAGGGGTTTGCAACTAGTATTATTTACTGAAACAAAGAGCAAAATTTTGAATAAATTTTAAATCAGACAAATTGAAAAATTAATTTTAATACATTATTTTTATTAGTTAATATCTTTTGAAAATGATATTTTATATATTTTAACTAAGTGTGCAAAAAATAAAAAATAAATTAGCCTTTTAAATGTCCTCTAAAATCTTAAATGTTCTATATTTTAACACCTCTTGAAGGCTATCTAGATTTGAAACACCTTAAATATTCTTTAGGTCCAAAACCCCTTAAAGTTGATCTAGGTTTTAAATCTCATAAATATTTTTTAGAGATGAAACACCCTAAATTTTATCTCTAGATTTGTTACCCTTTAAATATATTCTCTATGTTTGACACCCCTTAAAGGTTCTTTGTTTAACACCCCTGTAATCTCTACTCTTTGGTTGCAAACAACAGACAGGGTGCCACTCATCAATAGTTGACCTTGGCAAGCTGCTTCCTCCCCCCTCATTATATGCCCCAAAAGATGGTAGAGTATAATATATCTTTGTCCTCGGGAATGGATAAATTACAGACATTTTCCTGACAGTTCGGGATCCCATCCACCCCTAAACTCAATTTTTATCCCTAAGAGGCAACAGCCAAACAGTTTCACACATAGTTGTTATTTTGCATAAGTTTTATTTTAGAAACATGTAAGTGTTGCTATTTTATATTGTAAAAGAATATCTTGTTTCTACTATTATACATTTGGTTACAGTTTATCTCGGCCAAATATTAATACTGTTCATATTGTTTACCAGATATCTCATGGAAATGTATCTGATGTCTGCCTGAGAATTCTATCTGCAGTATAAGAATATTACTTTGTAATCACTATATTAATATTAACCGACACCTTTTCCTTGGGGAAAGGTTGATTTACCCTTTCACAGAGATGAATTAACAGCAGGGGACTGGATGTTGTGCCTGTCTTAGTTAGATTATAAGACATGAAGTTAGGACAGGCCTAGCAAGCCGGTAGAGGAAAATATATGGCTTGAATAAAAAAACTTACCGCAGGCTGGAAACAGGAATGGATATAAAACAAATGTTAGTTTCAAATATAGTATTTAAACACACACAATTTTGATTCTAAAATGTTTGACTCAACTACATACTCTTTAGAATAGTCAATCATGCTCATATGCTAAAAATTTTTAATGATTTACATCTTATCTTAAATGATTTCTGCCTCGTGTTTTTAAGATTATAATAACAGTTTGTTTTTTTATTTTTCAGGATCTCTTCAAAATGTACATAATTTTCGATCTCGCTTTGTGTCATAGAATTCAACAGTTTTGTGCGTTAAACTTCATATTATGAAAAAAAAATTTAGATTACTTATTTATTATTATTACTGGTGAAGGATGTGCTAAGTTAACTTTTTCAATTCATAGTGAACTAGATAGAATCAAATACATGTAATATTCTCGAAATCATATCGAAGTTCAAATATTTTTTGTTAATCGTTTTGTGCTTGAAAAAAAATAAATATATTCTTTATAACTGTATGCACTAAAAGTATGTGGGAAATCTTTTATGGCACAATAACTCATAATATTTTGTTTTATTTTGATAAATCAAGTGACTATCATAATTACAATTCAATTACTTAAGATTTATTCACCTAAATATTAATCAATAATGCATACAACACCTCCAAATGTCAATAGTTGACCATAGTTTGAGAATTTTATCCGACAATGTTTTTATTGATAATTCATCAAATCCGGAATTTTTTTTTTTAAGAGAAGTCGAAGATAATATTTGTTTCGAAGCAAGGTCAAAGTTTCGCACACCCTTAATTACTGGTATAATTATTATACGCAAGTAATAATTGTGTAATGAGTTTGGATCTAAACTTTTTAATAAGTAAAAAACCAGCAAAACAGGAGGAAATGCAGTTGTAATAAAAATTGTTTTCAATGTAAATTTTTTAAGTATCATTGATTTTATATGTTGTTTTGTTGAAATTTGTATATAGATAAGCAAATGTAATAAACATTGACTTGTTTTGGATAACATTATGTCCCTCCATCTACGTTAGTTCAGCGCTATCATGCGTGAATCAGACCCAGGAGATCGAAGTTTGAATCAAGCGATTTTTTTTTTATCACCATGATTTGTTTTTCCATCACTGTCCCTGCTAATTTAAAGTCAACCTGTTGTTTATTTTATTTTATATATCTTTCTTAGCCCTTTGCTACTAGTTAATGCTAAATAAGACAATATTTGTAAGTTCCTAGCGTATAAAATCAAAATTATGGTTCTGTATTATATTTATTTATATTATATTTGTAAGAAGTTACAGGAAAGGTGGAATGAAACATATAAAAGGGACGAACACAATATTGCTGTTATAATGAAAAGAAGGACACAATTCAAACTTTACACTGCTGCCATTGGACAAAGGGGTAATGGTTACCTCATGAATAAAATCCATCTTTACCGCCCAATCCCCCGACCTAGGTTTCATTCTATCGGAACTCATCAGGGAAGAGTTCAATAGCAGCAGTGTAAAGTGTGTTCTTCTTTTCATTGTAACAGCCATATTGTGTTTATTCCTTTTATATGGTTCTGTCCACCTTTCCTGTACCTTCTTACAAATATAATACAATTACCTTATAAAACAAAAGGGTTTTCTTTATAGATATAAATTATGATTCAATAAAATAAGTGCATATAATTTCTTGTTTCCTGGTTACAATCGTATTTTCCATCCACCCATGCTGCTTGTATTCACAATTTACATTTCTTACAACAAAGCCCTAGCCAGCAATTTCAGGGGGGGTTTGTTGGGCACATCCCCTAATTGCCATAAACTAGGAAACATTCTAGATATTAAACACCTCTAGAAGCTCTCTAAATTGATTTTTATGGTAACACAGCCCCCTAATTTGTACTTGTACCTTAATTTTGATATTATTTGGAACATAAATAAAGCCATATATATTTTGTTAATAAAATTATGGAGGGGGAGGTTTGAACTCCCTACCCCGACTACGACCTTGCTTGTCTTACAACTGTAAAAGTTCAGGTCTCTAGGGATGTGATATTTTAATTTCAGCTGTTTATAGACATCTGCGAAGCAAGTGTTGTGAGTTTGAATCTAACCGAATACTATTCGCAAATTTTGAATATTTATTAAATCGAATCATATCCTAGTTAAATCTACTGAAGTTAGTTTAAAATAATAATAATAATTTTGAATAAAGTTGGTTCAAATCCACTATTTTACGAATCTGAATCTTGGAAAAAATTATGAACATTAAAGGAAATATAACTAGTAACTTTTTTATTTTATTTTTATTTAGCGCTGCATCTTATTACCTGTTCGAGCTATACGCTTAAGTCCTAATTACGCTAATGGGTTCGGAATTAGTAAGGTTGAATATAGAAGAAGTGAACCCACATTTATGTAGAGAGAGATTGAAAAACCATTTTAAAATCTCACTTGAAAAATAGAAAAAAATAAAAATAAGGATGACTCTCGAATGCCCTTTGGTATTTGAGATCCCATCCCTAGTTTTTGACTCTAGTTCTCTAAGTTCTCCAACATGACCACATGATAAAGAACTATGTATGTTGTTGTGATTGTAAACCATTTCAATATATTATATCTTTAGTCCTCAAAAGTTAACAAATATGTTATGTATTGTTATAAGATAGGTGATCTGGCGGTCTAGGGGTAAGGTGTCGGACTTCTGTGCTGGGGGTCCGGGGTTCAATCCTCTGTCCCGGCACAGATTTATCTGATTGCCAAACCTTTCCTTCACCTCTGACAAGACGTGTATTAATCACAACTTATGAATGTGAGGAATGCCAGGCCTCCACCGTGGTTCGGATCCCACGTTAAACTGTAGGTCCTCCATTTCATCTCACAATCACCCTACCATTACACATTAGCGTAAGTGCGTATAACCCGAACGGGTAGTAAGACGAGATGATAATAATAATAATGATGATAATGATGATGATGATGATATATAAAGGTTTTATAAAGGCTGTTTTTTTGGGGGGAAAGTGTTGTTTATTTTCTGGTCAATAAAGTAATAAATAATATAACTTACTTTACCTCACAGGGATTGCTATTAAAAATATAATAATGTATTTAAGGCACACTGTGGGGTTTTCAATGGCCTAAAAATTATTGATTTCATTCCTAGTTTGGTTTGTTTCGAGTTAGCGAATCGAAATCAATATTATCGAAGCTTCGCAGACCTCTATCTATTTGATAATTTGCTCATTTTTAGAATATTTAACCTTTTCATTTATCTTCATTTTTATATTTTTGTAAATATTGTTGACTTTATAATATGTATCTTATTGTTAAAAGATTTTAAAAGTTGTAAGTTGATATTAAAGAGTGATATTATTTGTTTTTAGAAGAAATGATTGTGTGATTTCTATTTATCATCATCAACTGTTTCCAACCTGTGGCCGGGTCAATTTAGTAAAACATATCTATAATGTTCTTTGATATATTCTCCATTTCCATCCTCATTACATGCCCATACCATCTCAGTCTTGCTCCTCTACTATCTCATGTACTCCAACATCCTCATTACATGTCCATACCATCTCAGTCTTGCTTCCTCTACTATCTCATGTACTCCAACCTCCTCATTACATGTCCATACCATCTCAGTCTTGCTTCCTCTACTATCTCATGTACTCGCTGCCTGTTGGGAGAGGATAGCTATTACTTCTCAACCAGATATTTGTAAATGAATATTATATTTAGCAGAATGTGAAAATTTATTTGTTAAAGGGCTTTTCAAAATATATATTTATATTATGCTGGAGAAGACTTGAGAAGATTAGGTGAACAAATGAAGTTCTAAGAAGAGTGGGTGATAAGACAGCCATTTTGTATGTGATTCTTCGGTACAAAGCAAACTGGATCAGACACATCCTTAGGAGGAACTGTCTTCTGTACGACGTCATAGAAGGAAAAGTTGGGGGAAAGAGGAGCTTAGGAAGGAGGAGGATTCAAATATTAGATGACTTGTAGGAAAGAAGAAAATTCTAGGAGCTGAAGGAGGAGGCAGAGGACAGGGCACATTGGAGGTCTAGGTTCACCGACAAAAGGAATAGATCTGTCGTAAGACAGAACACTTATTAATAATAATTATCAGGAATTCTAGGTTAAAGTACTACGAAGTATGAAACTTCGTCAGGTTTAGAAAAAAAAACTACTTTGCATATATCATAAACATTGGATCACTTTGAAAAATTATAAATAAATTTGCCTGTTGTTATTATTATTAGTATTATTGATGTAATATTTTGTCCAAATTTACATTATAGTGAAAAAACATTACCTTTTTTCTAGTATCCAGGTTTACTAACTTTATTCAATTCTGTTTTTGTATCACATTTAATTCAAAGTGTAATTTGAATTACCTAAATACAGCTCAATCTTGATAATTCAAACATGAAATTGTCAAGGACGCTCGGATTATCAAGCGATGATAAAAAATCAATGGACAAAATCATTATCTAATAGCTTATTATTTATTATTTGTAAACTGGTTCTTATATGTTTGATTAATTTGACTTTTAAACACATTCCCGGATCTTCACAGTATTTTTATTTACGTTGA
Source organism: Timema bartmani (assembly GCA_902151455.1). Lineage (NCBI taxonomy): Eukaryota > Metazoa > Arthropoda > Insecta > Phasmatodea > Timematidae > Timema > Timema bartmani. Next base: position 58,386 of record CABFWB010000662.1, on the reverse strand, counting down.
AAATGGTAAACTTACCCACAGGATACTCCGTTGATAGTTTAATTAATTCGAGTCTATCTAATATGAGGCTTTATGTGGTGTGAAGAAAGCATACTCTTGTACAATTAATTATGCATGACCCTCTTCGGTGTTCACATGGTCTAAATTTCGCTACTCTTGTAGTAGACTAGACCGCCGATGATGGGGAGATCCAGGTTTGAATCTTAGTCGGATGTACTCAGGGTTGTTTTTCCAAAATGATTTCTACTCTCCTTCCACACAAATGCAGTTACACTTCCTAGAAAAATATAACCTTCCTAATCCCTAAAACCCATTTGAGTAATTAGTACATAAACGTATAACTCGAACAGGTAGTAAGACGCGGTGCTAAAGAGAAAAATATGTGACTAGCGAAGATTGGGAGATTGAAGTGATCTTCAGGACGGATACAGTCAAATCAGATATATTTCATAAATTTTGAAAAAATGACACTTGAACACGAGCATTCAACCTGAGACCCTTGACTTTAACACACCAACACTCGAACCACTGAGCTATCACTCGTAACTTAAGGGAGAGTCTGATTTTTCAAAATTTATGAACAAGATATGCCGCGCTTGTATTTGTACTCAAGATCATTTCTCTCTCCCGATCTTTGCTAGTTGTGCTCAAGTTATTGTTCAATTGAATGCTTTCTACATGTTATTATCTTTCGTGTACAGTGTAATTTGTACAAACGGCAGTGTAAAGCCATTCCCGAGTCGCCGGTAGCAGTGGTATCAATGATAGTCGATGATATACACATGTCCATCACAGAATCTGTCTCAGAATATAAGTGAAGAATGACCCTGAGCACGGGCTGAGCCCTGTATAGCTCAGTGGTAGAGAATTTACATGCTAAGCAAAGTGTTCTGGGTTCGATTCCAGTGTCCAGGTGTCATTTTTCCAAACTTACTAATATTTACTGTGTTATGTTTTCTTTTATCCGGCAACATTATGCTGTTAACTCGCATAAAAATATTGGCAATACGAAACAAGAACAGCGGGCTGTCGCGGTACGATAAAAAGAGAACACCATTATGGCCATGAGTGTGGACGGGGGGAACACAACCATTGGAAGTACCGATTGCCGTCTTCCCCACTGGCACAGGTTCGGATTGGCAAGACTGTGTTGTGGTATAAATTGTTTTATGAATTTGTGGTGACAATTCGTCTGAAACTATTTTTTCTTTTTGTTTGGAATTTTTGATGATAAATGTCTTGGAAAAGCAAATAATATTATTTGTAACTAAAATTGACTTGTATTTCTCAGTGTTGTCTAGGACTACACATATTTATCACAACACATGTAAATTATTTCTTCTAATTTATGATTATAAAATAAAGTTCTAGCCACCAAGAAAGTAAAAATTGTTGTTACAATTTATTTGGGTTTTTAAAATATGAAAAATAAAAGAACGAAATAGTCAAATGTTACTATTTTAAATTGAAGTATGATAGATCCTACTCGTCTAAACTTCATGTTATTCCCCCTTCTTCCCTCCCCCTCCTCCCCCTAAAAAACAAATGAAAGTACACTTTATACTTTAGCTTGTGTGAGCCTCAAATATTCAACAAGAGCCTAAGCAACTTTTGCCCAAATTTATACTTTAAATTTGACTAATCATTAAGTTTTTTAAGTAACCCAATCTACACTAGATTACTCAAATTTCGGGGTACACCATTTGGTGGTGAGATCAGGACTGAGGAGAGGCTAAGTGAAAACCTCTAGGTAGGCTCCTTGTATTTTGCGTCACTGTCCTGTTAGAACCCCTAGCTGAGAAAAGTACAGAACATAAAATATCTTGGAAGTGTGATTGAGGCAAAAGGTGGAAGTAGAAAGGATCCAATGATATGGGGATAGTGGTAAGAGTTGTTCTATGGGTGTGTAAGAGACCTGCTATGGAGAGTTGTTCTATAGGTGTGTAAGAGACCTGCAATGGAGAGTTGTTCTATAGGTGTGTAAGAGACCTGCTATGGAGAGTTGTTCTATAGGTGTGTAAGAGACCTGCTGTGGAGAGTTGTTATATAGGTGTAAGAGACCTGCTATGGAGAGTTGTTCTATAGGAGTGTAAGAGACCTGCTATGGAGAAGGGAAGTGCCCTTGAAGTGTTGTACAGGACATACATACTTTGTACCCATTGTCAGACATACAGCAGACAAGGACATTGAATGTAAGAGAGACAAGGAAAGTAGAGGCCATGAGAATGAAGTTTGTGAGAAGCATGTTAGCTGTCACAAGGAGAAACAAGATTAGAAGTGGGGGTACAGGTAGTACATGAGCTAGTAGAGATGGGAGGAACAGATAACAGAAAGTGCTCAAGTGAGAAGAGAAGAAGGCATTTTTCAAAACTAACCTGTCCATAGTCTGGAAACAGATGATGATCAACCCAAAAATAAGCGGATCCTAAATTTCGGCTATTTGCCTTGAAGTTCTATTTATATTATATGAGTCTAGGTCCTTCTATTTTGAAGTTTTTGAAGTGGTAAAGAGCACCTTCTGTTGTAAAGATAATTAATTATTTTGATATATATAGGGAGAGAAAGATAGAGAGGTGGGCTAGTTCTTATAGAGGAGGAGAGGTTAAAAACTAACCATTAATCCCGATTATAGGAGTCTTGCCCCAACAAGAGAAATAACCTAGGATAAACTAAAAGGCAATGAACTAAATTTAAGGTGGATCCATGGTACCTATTTGATTTAGCTACAGAAAGTTTTTGTTTAATCTTGCTTCATGCGTTGAGCTAATATTAACCTAATCTTCCAAATTTTGAGTGTTCTAATATTATTACATTAATTAATTTTGAACAACTATGTATGCTTAATGTATTTGATTAAAATTGGTATATACAACAGTCTTGAAAATTTAACTTATGGCATAACGCATAATTAAAAGTAAGTGATGCATAGCACATAGCGCGCGATAAGTTGAAACACAAGATTAAAAAATAAATTAAATTATAATCAAATTTGATTTAATAGAAGCAGCTCACTTAAATTAGGCTAATTTTATGTTTCAAATGATACAGTTTAACTAACGTTGTTTTTTGAGTTAATTATTAAGTGAAATATTTTAAAAGATCTTATATTTCAGCAAAGATTCTAGGTAATTTTTTATGACTAACATGTACATTCGATTTAAATAAAACTTTGCAAATTATGCAATGCACTATTTACTATTATAGCTATGCGTTATGTAGAATATAAACGCAGCCTTAAATAATTGTTTAAATAAGTAAATTTCACTAATATAATATCAACCTATATGGTGTAAAGTTAAAATAATTTCTTTTATAGTAAAATTCATTGTATATATATCCTTATTTGCCCAACTGTTTAAGTAATAATATTTTTTATCCTGTCACAGAGTGCAATATCAATTATAGCTTTGGCTGAATTTATGGAAAAATTAATTTGCAAGGACTCCATTGTTCTTTCCTCTTTGGTTTATTTTCTCTCTGTCTCTGATTTCATGAACAGTGTCGCAATGACGATTTGTGACGTCATTATAAATTTCTCTAGTAAGTTTCCGCCTCCGGTTAAGAATCCTAGTGCTGTTCAGACTCTTTTGTGTGTAATTGCGTTGTTTTTTCTCATCCGATTACATCTTTATCAAAATTTGCAGTTTGCAGGTGTATATTGTAAAGTGAAAACTTTTATTTGTCGTATGTCCATCCAGAATCTTAACACATTCGGTAAGGCTAGTATTTTATTGTAAATTATATGTTTGAATTTATATTATGCGACAAAATGGCTGCTCCAATTTAGCCTGTCAATTTAAATATTAAACTCGAACGTTATCTTGCTTGTAATAATTAAGCTATATTTGTTCTCTTGTTTTTTCCTTCTAAATTGCCATGTGTTAAATTAGTGCATCGAATTGAAGAGTGGTTAAATGGTGTATATTTGTTGGTAAAAACATAAAGCCACGTAAACGAAATTAAAACGTTCTGACCTATAAATATTTCCCAATTTTTAATGAGGCCCCGCCTAGCCCTTTTATATATCTCAAGTAGATTTTTATTTACATTGCTTTAGGTTATAAGTTCTTTTCCGCTTTAAGCCCTAACGTAAAAGGTTTAAGTAATGCTGTAAGGTTCCTTTATTTTATTATGAAAACCTTTAAAACTTGATATTTGGGATGTGCCTACTCTGTTATAGGTCTTCTAAGATAATTTTTGACAGTTATTTTATGGAGATTTGGACTATTTATATACTACACTAAGTTACATTGTAATTTTTATAGGATTCTGACATTTTGTTGACCTAATTTGATGGGTCATTCCATGCATTTGTCCAGAGGTGGTTGCAATACAATTTTTGTCCTTTTTTATCTATCTGTCCCCCCTTCAAGACCCACTTATACGATCAATATTAAATTGTCAATATATTGCGTGAAAATGATTCGACCATAGTAATACTCTCAGGTTTTGTTTATTTGGGGTTCAGTGGTTTTCATAAACTGAACTTATAAAATAATAGTTTAATTTTAAAACTAATATTTTTTACGGCTTTTTCTCTATTATAAAAGATTTGTTTATAACAAGATATAAGTGTGAATATAGTACTTTTTAATTTATTATTTCATGCACTGTAATATCTTTTTTTTTGCAAAGACCGTTAAACAAAAGTAATAATTTTATTAAAATATTTTGTTCTTTCGATGAGCTACTTAAACACCAAATTTACAGTAATCCTTAGGGAAGTATTATTAGAGTCTTTGATAACACTTTTTATTGATAATGTAGTTAATAAGCAAATAATTATTGCTGAACAGATTGAGAGTAGTCACTTTCAATTTCAATCCATGTTTGAAATCAACCTTCTCCTAACTGTCATCCACCTCCCATCAAAGATAGGGTATAGACATCAATCTTGGCTATTTTGGTTACTCTCCATTTCCGTATCTGTAGGCTTCTTGATCACTTAAATAGGGTTAGTTAATTTAGTTGAAATATGAAGGGAAAAAATACAAAATATTTTTGTTATAAAATTTAATAAAACAAAATTCATACTATTCAGGCCTGATCTTTAAAAACTCCCATATTTTTTTTTTCAGACCCCTTTGCAGATGCAATCAAGGGTTCAGATGATGATGTCCAAGACGGTCTCGTGCATATAAGAATCCAACAACGAAATGGTCGTAAGACTCTAACTACTGTGCAAGGTCTGGCTTCGGAGTATGACTTGAAGAAAATTGTTCGAGCATGTAAAAAGGTAGCTATTTTTTTTAGCACTACCTCTTATTACCTGTTTGGGTTATACGCTTATGTGCTAATACAGGGTGTCTACCATTCGGGGAAAACGGGAATTTGAAGTGATCGGGGGAAAAAACGGGAATAAGCCGGGAATTTGAAGTGATCGGGGGAAAAAACGGGAATAAGCCGGGAATTTGGTAAATTACATCAAAAAATTGGGAAAATGTGGTTTTACTCAAAATATGAAATATAATAATCATTAAAACAGTAAATAATAATGTTATTCAAACTGTAGTTTTTTTTTTGTAGTTGTGTACTAAATTTTATAATTCCTAACAAACAATGTTAATACAAATTTAAAAAATGTTTATTTAAATTTTAAAACTTATTAATATTCATAACAAAATATTAATAGAAAAATGAGGGGGGAGGTGGGGGAATTAGAAGGATGTGACATTCTTTTTAGTCGGGAATTTTAGGAAATGATCAGGGGAAATCGGGGAAAAATTCGGGAGTTTGATAGGTCAAGTTGAGTAGACACCATGTAATAACACTAATGGTTTTAGGGATTTGAAAGGCTATATTAATAGTAAGTGTACCTGCATTTGCATGGAGGGAGAGTGTAAAGCCCACCCTGATTACACCCTACCGAGATTCGAACCTTGATCTCCCTGTCATCAGCAATCTAGTCTATCGTGAGAGTAGCGTGTTTGACCATGTGGTAGCCACCGTATTGGGTAGCTATTTATTATCTTATAAAGAGGTGGAACTTGTAGACAGTCCTGAAATACATTTTAAATTATCACCTATTCAAGTGATTATCTCGATGGTTTTTATTTATTTATTTTGAGGTCTGCCCATGTTATTTCTATAGTTAAAAATTAAAATGCCCAGTCAATCAAAATTAAAATACGACCTTATCTAAATTCCAATGGATTTATTAGGATAAAGTTTTTAGCACGCTGAGGCGATTTAAAAGACGTTTAGAGGACCCTACCTGGTTTCCTATGTCATGATAAATTCATTAAATTCTTCGTGACACTTGGTTTTTTACCAAATCAGTTTACCATAGACACCGAAAGCTCAAAAGCTAATCTTATTTTTCCTTTTGTTAACCACCATTTTGGCACCAGTAAGTTGCTGTATTTACATAATATTTTTAGCTCTTGATATAGATGTTTAAAAATCTAATCGTGACTTTAAACATTTTAATCATTTTTCCATAGCTTTCATTTATTAAATCTTTCCCTCTAGCTGGTTTTAACTTTTATAAAGTTGGTCCTATTAGGCATATATAAAATGAGAGAATTAGACCCTATATAAAAAAAACTTCACCATTGGACACAATTATTCCTGAAACTACTAGGTGGTGGTTTTCATAGTAATTGGGTGCATTTTGTCTATTTGTTAAATTTGATTATATGCATTTAACTTAGAAAATCCATATAAAATAATAAAATGTTGGGTCATTTTTTCCCTTTGACACACTTCCTTAGAAATTTGTAGTTTAGTAGTCCATTTGGGCCCTACTTACATAAAGACACTATTATTAGCACTGTGTTAAATTTAAATGGTTCAAGGAAAAAGGTTTGGTGGTTAATGGAGTATGCACTCAATTAGAGCCTGGTTTGCTGATAATGGTTTGTCAGGTGTCGAAGACGTGCTATAGTAACTTTGTTCCAGGACTTTATTGGTTTCTTTGTTGAAACTATTGGACTGGAATAGACAAATCCTTGTATTATTTGTATGGATGATATTCATCAAAATATTTGGCTTAGGTTTGTTTTTAGAATTCATTAGTAGTAATACGTACATACCTAATCACATCATTCCCTTACAGGGTAGGCAAGAAACTGTGCATATATCTCAAAAAACAACTCCGTACTTAATCCATCCTCACTAACTTTCTCCACTACTTCCCTATCCTTGCATACTCCCTTCTCTTCAACAACATCCATACACCGAGTCATACATGCTCTTTTATTATTAAAACTCTTAATGTTTCTCTTTTTCCACACATTCGTCTACAACATTTAACCACATCTTACATGGCCTATTCTTTTCTTTTGATCCACACACTCTACCTTCATATATTTGTTTCATCACTCGATCCACACTCATCCTCTCAACATGTCCAAACCAGCATAAGACGCTTCTTTCTTTGACCAATTGAATTCCCTTTTAAACCGCTCTACCTCTGCACCCATTTATTACTGACTGTCCATACGAGTTTTTCCACAACTCTCATTCCACCCACATTAACCTCGCTTTTGTGTTTCTCCTGGCAAACCCTTGACACTTTTGACCCAGTTGAGAATATTAGTTTCTCTTCTCAAAGTCATTGTGTGATTTTTGTGTCTTTCCACAGGATTTAAAAAAGCCCAACCCAATTGGTTTTAATTTAATGTATTATGTATGCTATCTGAACTAACCAATCATTCAAGTATAGTAATTATTCGAGATCAAGTTATAGATATTTTAACTCTAATATTGTAATATCGTGAGGAAAGGCGTGGTAAAAGACATATTATTATCACCGCGTCTTACTACCTGTTCGGGTTATACGCACTTACGCTAATGTGTAATGGTAGGGTGATTGTGAGATGAAATGGAGGACCTACAGTTTAACGTGGGATCCGAACCACGGTGGAGGCCTGGCATTCCACACATTCACAAGTTGTGATTAATACACGTCTTGTCAGAGGTGAAGGAAGGGTTTGGCAATCAGATAAATCTGTGCCGGGACCGAGGATTGAACCCCGGACCCTCAGCACAGAGGTCTGACACCTTACCCCTAGACCACCAGGTCACCTCAGTAAAATACATTTTAAATAAAGGAAAACAATAATGCAACAATGTAATTCTTGGCAACAATACTGTACAATAAGCTTGCAGGTTGAATAAATAAAATGTAAGATAGAAAGACTAGTAATAGGAATGGAGGGGAACAGAACATACAGCAAAGCCATCTCTTTACTGTGTGGGCTTTCTTTTTGCAAGTTAAAGTTGTTCAAGGTCCTCCAACCATGATGTGAGCACTTGACCCACTTTTTTTCAGCTGCTGTGACATTTGTTCGCATAAATTGGGCCAAGGCTACACAGCTGAGAAGTAGTTTATCTCTATTGAAAGATGAATTAAAGCTTTTGTTTACCAGTGTTTCAGTTGTTGCTATGCAACAAAGCTCTATTTATAAATGAAGGCCTCCAATTCGTGCCTAAACAATTTAAATGAAACAATTATTTTAACCTTATGATAATGGTTTGTTGTAACTTGACTTTTTGTTTTTAAAAAATTACATAAGTTTCAATAAGTGTTAAATTTAAAGGCTAAGATTTCTCCCATTTTAAGTTTAATCAAGTTTGGTCTAATTTAAAAGAACAAGTTAAGTTTCACTTGCAAAAATTAATAGTCCTGTGGCTTTTCTCTCTCTTTTTCTTCCTGTGGGGCTATAGCATTACGGCTGTATGTGAGGCTATAGCAATACGGCTGTATGTGAGGCTATAGCAATATGGCTGTATGTGAGGTTATAGCAATACGGCTGTATGTGAGGCTATAGCAATACGGCTGTATGTGAGGCTATAGCAATACGGCTGTATGTGAGGCTATAGCAATACGGCTGTATGTGAGGCTATAGCAATACGGCTGTATGTGAGGCTATAGCAATACGGCTGTATGTGAGGCTATAGCAATACGGCTGTATGTGAGGCTATAGCAATACGGCTGTATGTGAGGCTATAGCAATACGGCTGTATGTGAGGCTATAGCAATACGGCTGTATGTGAGGCTATAGCAATACGGCTGTATGTGAGGCTATAGCAATACGGCTGTATGTGAGGCTATAGCAATACGGCTGTATGTGAGGCTATAGCAATACGGCTGTATGTGAGGCTATAGCAATACGGCTGTATGTGAGGCTATAGCAATACGGCTGTATGTGAGGCTATAGCAATACGGCTGTATGTGAGGCTATAGCAATACGGCTGTATGTGAGGCTATAGCAATACGGCTGTATGTGAGGCTATAGCAATACGGCTGTATGTGAGGCTATAGCAATACGGCTGTATGTGAGGCTATAGCAATACGGCTGTATGTGAGGCTATAGCAATACGGCTGTATGTNAATCTACCAACCAGGACAACTGGAATTTGAAATGGGGGGGGGGGCCTTTAGTTTGTAGCTGTGTAATATATTTAAATTTTAAAACTTATTATTCGTAAAGAAAAATATTAATAAAAAATTGTGGGGGGTGGGGGGGTAGAAGTTTGTGGCATACTTTTTAGTCTAGAATTTTAGGAAAAAGTCTGGAATTTCACTGGTCAGGTTGAGTAGACACCATGATCTACAAACATGAAATGTTGTTTTTCAGGAGTTTGCCTGCAATGGCACTGTAATAGAACATCCAGAGTACGGTGAAGTACTTCAACTCCAAGGAGACCAACGAGAGAATATTTGCCAGTGGCTCACAAAGGCCGGCCTCGCCAAGCCTGAACAACTCAAGGTTCACGGTTTCTGAACACAAATGATCCTCCTCGCACTCTAAATTCATCTGCAACCGGGCAAACTTGGCGGTTGATCTGTTGTGGGACACTTGGAATACTCAATAGTTGCTGAAGTTGGAGCACAATTTCTGTCAAATTTTTTGTGAGGTTCTTAGCAATAACCTTTTAAGCTTCTATTATCACTGTTAAATGCTTTCTAGATAAGAGCAATCAAATTTTAGGCAATTCAACCCAAATCCATTTGTCGGGAAACTAGAGGCAATGTGTGTGTTTTTTATAAGCTAGTATGTATCTGGGTGCTATTGATGATTTTAGAGAAATTCAGTAATGAATTAGGATGTAAAAGTTTTCATGTGGAGATTTTAATTTAACAGCATTTTTGTATTGTACAGGAACTATTTTTGTATAAGGGAGACCTTGAATAATTGTCGTTTTGGTTTAACCCCTTAGTTTTATTCCAAACAACTTTATTTGACAAATAGTGCTTCATGGAAAGTATGAACACAGCAACTCATCAACAAAATGATGGCGTAACGAATCTCCGACCTCTCCAGTTTGATATTCCGTGCCTTTTAGGGGGATCATGCAATCATGTCTTGTACCATGTAGTCAAATAGGTTTTTATTGAGCTCTCAAAATTTTGTAATCATTTTTCAATAAGTTTGAAGTAAATTGCTTTCTTGTGTAAGTTTTATTTAAGTTTTGCTTATTGTAATAAGATGTTTATTTAATTCTTGTCAATGTTAATTAGATTGTGGAATTTCTGTTTCCGACTACGAAAAGTAAAATAAATATTCAACACACCTATTTCTATATGGTTTTATTTATTTTATCTGTGTTTGTGATTTAAAGTAAAAAATGCCTTTTGTTCAAGTGTTAAAATATGTGTTACACTACATGGTGTAAAAATAAGCATTGATTATGTACTTCTAGATAAAGCCCCAAATTTTTGTAGGTGTAGCTAAGGAAGTCTTGTTTGAGATATTGAAGCACTTTTTATTTTGTGTAATTTTTAAGTCTGTACTACTCTAATTTGTTACATAATTTAACAGTGTGTTGTTCAGGGTTCCAACATGTCATAGAAAACTTAAGAATTTTAAGATTTTTCTTCCTGGGCTGGAAATGTTATGGAATTTTTAGGTTGTCCTGGTAATTCCTTCACCCCCCACCCCACTTTTTTTTTAAGCAGGTCAGTAGAACGTTAGTAAGTCAAAAGATAAAATTTCTAAGATATCTGAAGAAATTAATAAGCTGTTGGAATCCCTCTAATTCCTCTTAAAAAAATTTAAATCTACTGAATTGTTCATTAATATAAAACTAGGTTGTATTATTGTAATTTTTATAAATCTTATTTTTGTTTTGTAATTTACATAACATAAATTATCATGCACAATATGAACAGTCGTTTGGGATATTTAAAGTTTACTTTCTGAATTGACTGCTTAGATCTGCCAACCAACGGCTCATAAACTAACTTTAGAACAGACACAACATCCAGCCCCCGGCCTTTAATTAATCGCTGTTAAGGTGGAGACCCATGTTTCACCAATGAAATGGTATGTTTTAATTATTTGAATAACTTATTGCATCATGGAATACATTAAAAATAATAAACTATGTGGAAAGGTGCAGGATTAGGGGATTTGGGAACATGCATCAAATAAAAGAAAATGTGTATTGATGTGTATTTTGCCCAGATTGCCTACTTCATACACTTGTCCTGGAGTAATTGTAGAAAATCCTTGAAATGTCCTGGGGAAAATTTCATGATTTTGAGTGTGAACCTTGTTGCTACTTTTGACTGATCACATTTTATCTTTAGTATTTATTGAAATATCTTGCTGAACACAATGAGATTGTGTGCTCCCTTTTATCTAGGCATGACTCCTTACAAAACCTTGGAGATTTATAAATTTTTATTCACCATTAATAAGTGCAGCCAGAATGAATAACTAGGAAAGAAAGCTCTTGCATTAAACAAGAAATATCAGGTTTATACATATGAAGCATTTTGATTGATTCTTAGGGTAAGTACAGTGGCTCCATTGCTTCTTTGGTGCTGACTGACAGTTCACAGCTGACAGTCAACATTTAGGTATATACCTAAATTTTGAATGTCAGAAGTGACAACTGCTAAAGACATGTTTTTTGCAGATCATATGGTTCGGCGTAGGGATACATCATTTGGTCTGGTAGCTTTTCAAAGCCGTCAGCTGTGAGCTGTCAGTCAGCACCACATAAGCTAAAACTGAGGTATATATACCTAAATTTTGACTGTCAGATGTGACAACTGCTAAAGACATGTTCTTTGCAGATCATATGGTTTGGCGTAGGGATACATAATTTGGTCTGGTAGTTTTTCAAAGCCGTGAGCTGTCAGTCAGCACCACAGAAGCTAAAACTGAGGTATAGGTTTTTTCCGAGCTTGTTAAACTGTATATTTATTGTAATCTACAAATTTTGTTTCTATTGTGAATGTTGATTTATAATTCTGGAATAATCAAAAAATTATTTTTTAAAGTACTTATATCAATGTTACAAATTAGATAGGCTAACGTTCCATAAAATACTGAAATCATTTTATCTCTAAGAAAAACCTCTTTGCACTTTATGAGATATTTGTAAGAAGGTACAGGAAAGATGGATATAATCACATAAATGTAACAAACACAATCTAGCTTTTACAATGAAAAGAACACAGTTCACACTTTACACTGCTGCCACTGGACAAAGAAGTAATGGTTGCCTTTTGGAGAAAATCGATCGTCACTGACCTAGGTTTCATTCTATTGGAACTCGTCAGGGAGGATTGTGAAACGGGCAACGCAACTTCCTAAAAGAGGAAACAAAATGTAGAAATTGGAAAATTCTATATATTCGCATCCATGGTCCTTTTCCTGTGTTTGTTCTTTATGTAATTCGTAGCTACATGTTCCTATCTGTGTGTCCTATCATTCTTGACCTTTTTTTTTATGAAGTTGCCTTGCACACTCCCCCCTGATGAGTTCTGATAGTTGAAGGATTGGGCGGTGACGATCAATTTTCTCCAAAAGGCTACCATTTACCTCTTTGTCCAGTGGCAGCAATGTAAAGTGTGAACTGTGTTCTTCTTTTCAGTGTAAAAGTCATATTGTGTTTGTTACTTTTATGTGTTTATATCAGCCTTCTCTATACCTTCTTACAAATATAATCATTATTTGAATTCCTGCAATTTGGCTTTATTCTGTTCAAACTGTTAAAATTTTCCCAATGCCACCCTCTTCAGTGTAGATTAGGCTATCTTCACATTATAGTAAATGTGTTTGGAAAAAAAAAATTATGTTTGTTAATTTATAAAATATGATAGGGCCTAGTATTTAAATATGAAACACCCTTCTACCGAAGAACAATTTATTTGTATTAAAATAAAAAATATAATTTTCACAAAATTAGTTTTAACATGGTTGTAAATGAGATCAAAACGATAGAAAGTACACCAGGCTGACCTGTTCTCGGGAGTTTATGCCAGAGGGCAGGGTTGCAACGTGAGAAGTAACCAAATTAAATATTAGTTCATAGAATAATACAAATAATGATCTGTTCCCGAGTCATAGTTTCAGATTAGAACCAAAAGAGAGCAATATATAAAATAACAAAAATTCAGGTGAATTATTGAAACAAATTTTTTAATTCTAAAGAGAAAAATAATAGGCAGATCCTTAAGTAAAATAACAATTTTAAAATATATTGATAAATATTATGCATGCATACACACATACAAAATAAAATAGAAGTAATACATTTTTGTATTATTATTTGAAGTCAAGTTAAAGAGCAAATATTAACTAGCTGATTTTAACTCTCCTAATCTTTTAAAATTTAAATAGACTTTGACCTCTTAAATTTTGAGATAAAAGGCCTTAAATCCAGCTGTTTAAGGTGGTCTTTTATAAAAATTAATATACCCAGTCACATGTAAGTCTAGGCAGGCCTTTTTAAACTGTGGGTCGGAACCCTATATGGCAGCGATACCCAACCTTTTTTCACTTGCATACCCTTCTGCGACCCATTTCCATATATTGTGCTCTTAATTTTTCAACTAAATGTTTAATTACTACATTTGTAGTTATTTCTGATTTATTTGTCGCAACTGAAAATAAGTGGGCTAGTAATGGAATTAAAAAACAATGTGATAATAAACTGAATAAAGATTGTAGATATTTTTATACTCAAAAAGCAAAAGTAACTATAAAAACAAACATTTAATGTATTTATTAATAGTCATAAAAAATATTTTATGTTGGAAATTTAAATCATTTTCTCATGATCAAACAAATATAGAAGAAACCCTGCTCTTCGCAATATCTTTGAGCTAATTTCTTAACTTTTGACTGATCTTTTGTCTTACACTATTGGCAGCTCTTTCCATCATTAATTAAATATTTTTTGCGTACCCCCAAACATCCTGGCACATACCTCTGGGGGTACACGTACTCCACGTTGGGAACCGCTGCTATATGGGCTCGCAAGAAATTTGGCAACAGTAAAAGGTTTCTGAACCGGTGCACACAAATTGAGGAACAACTAACTACGGGTGCACACAAATTGAGGAACAACTAACACGGGTGCACACAAATTGCGGAACAACTAACACGGGTGCACACAAATTGCGAAACAACTAACACGGGTGCACACAAATTGCGGAACAACTAACACGGGTGCACACAAATTGCGGAACAACTCATCCTAGCTCGGTAATACCCTTACACGAACTGTGGAGTAAAAATTGAATTAATAACGACTTCAGGTGACCTGGTGGTCTAGGGGTAAAGTGTTAGACTTCTTTTCTGGGGGTCCGGGGTTCAATCCTCGGTCCCGGCACAAATTTATCTGATTGCCAAACCCTTCCTTCACCTCTGACAAGACGTGTATTAATCACAACTTGTGAATGTGTGGAATGCCAGGCCTCCACCGTGGTTCGGATCCCACGTTAAACTGTAGGTCATCTCACAATCACCCTACCATTACACATTAGCGTAAGTGCGTACAACCTGAACGGGTATTAAGACGCGGTGATAATAATAATAATAATAACGACTTCAAAATGTAACATGGAGGTAAGGTAAGGTTAGTGGTTATGAGTCAAATGGAATTGCAGGTTACACAATTCGAGTGGGCCCTACCGTAATTAAATGTCTGCTGACAGGTGTACCACATTCCGCAATTTGATTACGCCTTTCTGAAGGCACAACTACCAAAAATTATTACTTCAAAATCAAACGCTTAATGAATCTGGGGTGTTTCTGGCAGAATTCGCCCATGTTGCGTCGCGCGACTTCGCTGCAGCCTTGGTTTAGAACACAACAAATTGTAACATATTTATGTTAAAAAATAGAATTGAAAGTTTTTACTAAAAAAAAAGTTAACAAAGGGAGGAGAGAATAAGATGGAAAATGATTCTTTTTAAATGTTAGCAGCTACAGATGATTTTATAATTGAAAATAACCTTTTCAAAGATTTTATTGTAAGAGTTATAAATGATTATCTGAAATGGCTGGAGAGAAAGTTTCAGAAATACTTCCCTTTAAATTTCGATTCTAAAATATTAAAATGAATTTTGGCTTGGGATTTGGACAGAATATCCAACGATTTTTTAAATGTCCCTAAACATACTTCTGCCATTTTGTACAGTACGTATTTAGGCCCTATGCATTGACGATTATAAAATATTCAGCCAAGCTTTAATTATCTATGTAAAAATAAACAATCACGTCCATTTCATTAGTATGCCAATTTTATTTCGTCTTTAATAAATGGTAAAATAATATCTATACCAAAGATTTATTAATATATAATTTTTTCATTATGATTTATTATCATTAAATGTTTGATTTGTATGTAGCTATTTTATACACCCGAGATCGCGTAAAAAAGTATTGGACGAAAAGGGATACCGAGTGTAAAGCGTAGTCTAGGGCAGAGGTTCCCAATTTTTTTTGGCCACGGAACCCTAATTGATCATACTTTTTTTGGCGGAACCCCATTTTGATAATAACAAAAGTGATTGTACCTTGTAGTGTAGTTTGAATATTTTCATGTTTGACATGAAAAGAAAGAATAATTATAAATAAAAAAT
>CABFWB010000662.1:23602-38674 GCA_902151455.1 Timema bartmani | reverse complement strand
GAGGTGGGTGTGTGTGTGTGTGTGTGTGTGTGTGTGTGTGTGTGTGTGTGTGAGTGAACAAGTGCTATCGCGGCTTGAATGGTTTGTAAGTAGCGTTCAACAAGTCACGGGATGCGGAAAGGCTAACGATTTACTTTTTACCAACACGGAAATTTGATTCAAGTACAATTATTTTGATGTGGTCAAATTTTGACTTACCTTTATAAGAGTTATTTACTAATGTAAACTGTTTTCAAATGTTTGTGTCAAGTTTAAATGGGCGACCTAGCGTCACAATTCTGAACAATATTTCTTAACCTCATCATGCCTAACTTCACTAGACATTAACTCCGTCGATCCTAATTGTCTTGTGATATTAGACTCATCAAAAATCATCCGATTAGTTCGGTTTTCCCGATTTTGAAATCACACACCAATGTATTAGAATGTTTAGTTTTTTTTAGCTATCCTAAAATCTTGAAATTTTGTAAGAAGTACTTTTGGAGTGCAAGGCAATGCTGATAATTAGAAAAAACCAAAATTTGTAGGTTTTTAGTACTGCGTCTTACTACCCGTTCGGTACAAATTACGCTAATATTTTTAGGGATTAGGAAGGTTATTTTTATTGGAAGTGTACTCACATTTGCATGGAGGGAGAGTGGAAAAAACCACCCTCAGTATACCCGACCGAGATTCAAACCTCGATCTCTCCTTCATCGGCAGTCTAGTCTACTGTGAGGGTAGCGTGTTAGACCACGCGGTCACCGAAGTGGGTTTGTAGTTGTTAATAGGGCCTATACCTTTGATTTAAATTAAAAATAACAAGTGCTAGATAAAGGCAAACAATATCACACAAACTCACATCGTTAAATGCATTTTTTTTTAAATAGTTTAATTTGGCCAAGTATTTAAAAATAGTTAATGTGATGTAAAAACAATACATAATGAATTGCAATTTACACGGGTCAAAATTTTCATGTTTAAAATTATTATTGATTTTTCAATACCAAATAGGTACTATTACATATTTAATATACAAATTATAAGATTCATCTGTTTATATGTTTCTCTGATTAAATTTAAAATGTTTATATGTCACACATAAAACGTACTCAAGGAAGCGTTTCAGCCAATAAATACAATCCTCACGTTTAATTTGATTAATTCACCTGATGATGCGACTTTCAAAACATTTATATTGTACGTTAGTGAAATATAATACTAGTGACTTCCATAAAATATTTACGATACATGGCGCTAGTTAATATAATAATGTTTGTGACATGACGTTAACAAAATATAATAATAATTAACACGTGTTATCAGATATAACGTAACTCAAATATTTAGCTAACATTTTATTTTCAAACTTTTCATTCTATAATGTTCTAAATAATAATCAAACACACATATTTTAATACATAATATTATTATTGAAGCAATATAATTAAATAAATATTTGAATTGTAATGTATTTTTTGTAAATTCTATTTAAAAAAAAGAAAATTACAATAATGTTAAACTGTTACAAAAACATGCTTACTATTAAAAATAAATGGTACGGTGCACCGTACAGACTTTCTCTCTCTTTCTAAAAAACTCATAAGATTTCTGAATGGAATAATGTACATTGTATCATCACCACTCCACATAAGAACACGCATAAAATAATATACAATGATATATAATCAATGAGAAAAGAGGCGCATCTTTGTCCACCTAAGAGCATTTCAAACAGTTTAATGTCTTCCACAAGGGTCAACACTTCGTATTAAAATTTCGATTTCTGGTTAAAATTTTAACATTTTATAAGGTGTTGCAGATCTTCAAGTCATCGCATTGATATTTAATTATTCATTTATACATTTTGACCAATAAAAAATGTAAATATTGACTATTGAGTCTAAAATGGAGATAGATCATTGCTATGCAAACATTTCTCCTAAGAGATTTAAGGAAAAATAACATACTTTTTTAGATACTTATATTTAATTACTCTATGGCATTGGAGAATTATTGCGTTAAGACTTAAGTAGTATATGTTTACAACTAAAGCTCACAAAATTGTATTAATATATTTGCAAATATCTCAGAAACTGTTGCTTTTATAAAAATATATGTCAAATAAAAGTTTTTTATTTCTAATAGTCCTACAATTTTGCAATGATAAGTTGTTTAGTTTCTCAAATAGTTGTGGAGATACGGAAATTAACGCTTCTGTAAAGTACCCTAAAAATCATTTTCATAGGAAAATGAAAATAGCCAGTTTATTTATAATCTTAATCAACGCCTAGATACGAATTTTAATCAAAATCGTTTGAGCAGATTTTGAGAAAACCAAATTTTTCTCTTTTCGCCCTTCAGTAAACTACCCTTAATTTTAAGTTTTTATAGACACACAGACAGACGGCATTGCAAAGACTATTTTTTAGGGTTCGGGGGGTCATGAGACGTCGACATCCATCAACATTTCAGGTTAGTTTTTTTTTACGGTCGCAATACTTAAACTTTAATGTCCAAAAAGTTAAAAAAATTCATATAATTGCGTATAGATTGAAAGTTATTGATTTTATAAAAATATGTTTCGGATAAAATATCTGTATTATAAATATATATACATATTTGTAATGCTAAGTAATTTCATATCTCAAATAGTTTCGGAGCTATTATAAAAAATGTTAATTGACGCATCAGACCGGAGCCCTTAAAGCCATTTTGCCGAAATATTGAGGGTAGCCATTTTGTTTGGAATATTTATTAATGTTTATAAATGAAATTTAATCAAAATCGTTAGAGCCGATTTTGAGAAAATCGACTTTTTCTCTTTTTGCCCTTCAGTAAACTACCCTTAATTTTAAGTTTTAATAGACACACAGACAGACGGCATTGCAAAGACTATTTTTTAGGGTTCGGGGGGTCATGAGACGTCGACATCCATCAACATTTCAGGTTAGTTTTTTTTACGATCGCAATACTTAAGCTTTAATGTCCAAAAAGTTAAAAATATATATATAATTGCGTATAGATTGAAAATTATTGATTTTATAAAAATATGTTTCGAATAAAATATTTGTATTATAAATATATATACATATTTGTAATGCTAAGTAATTTCATATCTCAAATAGTTTCGGAGCTATTATAAAAAATGTTAATTTACGCATCAGACCGGAGCCCTTAAAGCCATTTTGCCGAAATATTGAGAGTAGCCATTTTGTTTGGAATATTTATTAATGTTCATAAATGAAATTTAATCAAAATCGTTAGAGCCGATTTTGAGAAAATCGACTTTTTCTCTTTTTGCCCTTCAGTAAACTACCCTTAATTTTAAGTTTTAATAGACACACAGACAGACGGCATTGCAAAGACTATTTTTTAGGGTTCGGGGGGTCATGAGACGTCGAAATCCATCAACATTTCAGGTTAGTTTTTTTTACGATCGCAATACTTAAGCTTTAATGTCCAAAAAGCTAAAAATATATATATAATTGCGTATAGATTGAAAATTATTGATTTTATAAAAATATGTTTCGAATAAAATATTTGTATTATAAATATATATACATATTTGTAATGCTAAGTAATTTCATATCTCAAATAGTTTCGGAGCTATTATAAAAAATGTTAATTTACGCATCAGACCGGAGCCCTTAAAGCCATTTTGCCGAAATATTGAGAGTAGCCATTTTGTTTGGAATATTTATTAATGTTCATAAATGAAATTTAATCAAAATCGTTAGAGCCGATTTTGAGAAAATCGACTTTTTCTCTTTTTTCCCTTCAGTAAACTACCCTTAATTTTAGGGGTAGATATCCAATTCCAAAAACCCCTCGGGGCAACCCTATGAAAACCCTAGATATCAAGTTTCAGCTCAATCGGTAAAATAGTTTAGGCTCTAGTTGGAGGTACAGACAGACAGACAGACAGACAGACAGACGGAAATTCAAAAACCACTTTTTCGGATTCAGGGAGTCATGAAACGTCAAAATTCATCAAAATCTCGAGTTCAATTTTTTTGACGATCACCATACTTTCTCTACCTGTAAGATAGAGAGAAAGTAAAAATATATTGTAAGGCATTATTTTATATTTTACTGTATTACAAAATTATTGATTACTTATATCTACATTATTACGGTATAATTTTAATTTAAACATACGTTGGCAATGAGCCAGACGTATGACATCACGACTGGCGCCGTTGTGTATTCACAACATTCCTGCATGACACCAGTTAAAATTCCCGCATCTCATAAAAGCAACATTCAAAAAATGGTTTATGGCATCATACTACGCAGCAGGAACTAATTGAGGAATACTTTGAGGGTATCCAACCTAATTACCTTTGATTTTTTTATTTATTGCAGCTGTTGCGAAAATTCAACAGCGCTAGTCGCAGAAGGTTAAATAAAATAAGAAAACATTACTAGTTCTAGTTGTTTTTGGATACCAGGATTGTGGCAAAACATTTATTTGGGAAGAGGTGTTGGACAGTCCGATTTTAATAGGAAGCCCGTTATTTGAAAACTGGGAACTCATGTCTCCACAATGGCGGAAATTAAAATATAATTATAATTGTATTTACATTCTTAGTTATTTTTTATAAACAACCATCTGAGCAACCCGGCGTAAGAAAAGTTTTTAGTTTAATTATTGTAATTAGTTAAAATTTAGAACCCGCTTCGGTGGCCACGTGGTCTGACGCGCCTACTCTCGCAGTAGACTAGACTGCCGATGATGGGGAGATCAAGGTTCGAATCTCTGTTGGGTGGAATGAGGGTGGTTTTTCCCGAAAATTGTTTCCCACTCTCCCTCCACGCGAAAACGGGTACACTTCCTCTAAATATAACCATCCTAATACCTAAAACCATTAGCGTAATTAGTATGTAAGCCTATAACCGGAACGGGTAGTAAGACGTGGTGCTAAATAAATAAATAAATATATATACACTGTATAACTTTTTTAATTCGAAGTCCAAGGGCTATTTGAAAAAAATTCGAAATATTCAAAAAATTTCATGAGTATCTTGGAAAAATTAACATACGAAAATGGTAGAATCACAACATATTTTACACTTACATGACGATGTGGTGGTATAAATTAATGATCCTGGTTTGTCATCATTTGATTATCTTAACGCAATAAACAAAATCTTCAAGTTGATGAATTGCATTAAAAATATTGTCTTTACGTTTCATGTCTGGTTGGCATTCAGTGAATCTTCTCAAGTTTTTTCCGCCATTGTAGGTGCTTTCTTTTTTACTCCTCTTCAATAACTAACTTTATTTGGTATTCTAGGCGTATGGGTGATTTAATAAAGAACTTTACTCTAACGAATTAACAATGTATGTACTGTATAGGCTTCGAATTATCCAAATACTTCCGTCTAAAACTCGAATTAAAATATGTTATTTTTAACATTGATTTAAATAGTAACTTCATGGGAAAATATGGTGGATTCAATTTATCTAATTTTTTCGAAATAACAATTTTTCAGTTTAACCAGATCCTTCTATATAAAAATAATTTTTTGAAAAAAAAAGGGGGGGGTGGTATTGATTTAAAATCACAACTGAGGCAAAAGTTCTGAACTTTTCACCCTTATAAATAGTAATCTTGAGATATATCTCACTTGTTCCTCCGAGTTCATCTTCCTCGACCCTACCTCATTAGTGAATACATGCGGGTAGTAAGGGGCGGATCCCCCTCGTGAGGGAAAGGGGTACACCCCCTCACGGGAGTGGGCTGGGAGACTTCCTCTTCCCTCTGGAAATTCTGACGGAAAAATCCTTAAAAATTAACTATAGTTTTTTCTTAAATGCCTACAAGTTCATCGTTTATTAAAATGTTTTTTGATAACTAGATTATTTGTTAAAATGTAAATCAATTATTGACAACTGTCTAATGAGATATTACGTGACTGTACACTACATAGTGACTATAACATCTAATCGCGCCGTTCCCTTACGGGGTAGGCAAGAAACTGTGCATGTATCTCAAAAAACAACTCCGTACTTAATCCATCCTCGCTAACTTTCTCCACACTTCCTTATCTTTACATACTCCCTTCTCTTCAACAACATCCATACACCGAGTCATGCATGCTCTTTTATTATTAAAAGTATTAATGTTTCTCTTTTGATCCACACCTTCATATATTCGCTTCTAATCTATAGATATAAAAAAAAATCCAGTCAAGGATCACTCTAAATCAACCTTTTTAGTGACATGCAGCCTTTTCACTACATGTCAGAATGTTATTCTCCCTCCTCCAAGATTGCCTAACTCAAAAGTTGCATTCTGAATAATATATATATAATATTGAAAACACTCTTTTTTCTATATTAGTACATAAATATATACTACTTTGACTATGTTTATTGTGGAGCTTTAAAATTAAATTAAAATTACCGTTCAGAAAGTCCAGTACGTCAGGTAAACAAATTGTTAATGCGAGGTCTGAAAATATTGTAGTTTGAAGAAATTTTCTTTATAACAGTTTTAGTTTGTGGTCTTAATTCCCCCCCCGCCCCTAAAATCCTTAAATCCCCTCTCGGTTAAGAACCCCTACTCTAAATAACTTCTTGGAAGTTAAAGTTTCAAAAGGTTCCAAGGGATTACCACTTAAAATAGTTTCTAAAGGAGTATATTTTTCCATTAATTTTCATGCGAGGTGCTCTTTAAAGTGCATACAAATTAAAAAAATATATATATATATGGAAGAGGACCGCTCCAAATAGTTTGAAGAGAATTCAAATTTGTTTAAATAATTCCAGACGAGAGTCAATACAAATAGCATTTTAGGAAATCCATTTTTCAAAGTTGGAGGTTCCCAGACCCCTTTGGCTTGGAGGGCCAAGCCCATCAAACACCCTTATATATATCTGCCCCCTCGTCCCCAATACAAATTAGGTTCTGCCATATATACATGTACATATACATACATACATATATACATGCATAGTTGACTTGACGTATGACTACATGAAATCAGATCTAGTAACTTTCCTGTCAGAAAACTGCAAATTGAACAGAACTGTGTCCGTACTTCCCTAGGAAATGGATTGAAAAGTGTCACCGAACATTTAGGTTTTATTTCTCTGTTGCAACGGGGACCTTCCCGCGTAGATGATGCCAGCGGGTGAGGTAATTCATGCGTCTGGTCGTTAACAGGCCTCTTATCAGCTGTTATCAGTCAGTTCTGTTGTCAGACTTGTCTTGACGAGGGCAGGATGTCGACCAACCTGGCTTCATAATGGTGACAGCGTTGCAACAAACCTACTTACAAGGTTGAGGGCAGCTATCTCTTCGAGCTATTATTACATTTATGCACTTTTTTTTTCTTTAAGTTAGAATATCAAGGACACTTTTAACGATATGCCTTTTGCATAATATGAAGTCTTAAGTTTCGTCTTAAAAGGTAACATCCAAGGCCGTAGCCAGGGGGAGGTTTTGGGGGTTTAAACCCCCCCTGAGATTTTATGAAAAAAATATACGGCTTTATTTATGGCTCAAACAATATCAAAATTAAGATACAAGTACAATTTAGGACGCTTTGTTACCATAAAAAGCACCTCAGATAACTTCTAGAGGTGTTTAATACTTGGAAATTTCCCTATTCTTCAGTAGCTAGGGGGCTATGCTGCCATAAAAACACTTCAAATATCTTCTAGAACTCTTTATCATATAGATTTTTTTTCTAGCTTCCAGCAGTTGGGGGATGTGCCCACCAAACCCCCCCTGAAATTATTGGCTGGCTACGGNCCCCCCCTGAAATTATTGGCTGGCTACGGCCTTGGTAACATCTTTCGATTCAGCTTCACGATAATTACACAGTAAAACCCCGTTAGACCGAACACCAGTAGTCTGAAATTCCGGATAATTCAAACACACTTTTCGGAAAATGGGGGGAAAAAAAGGTCAAATGAAATATATTTTATTGATTAACAATCTCAAAGCTAAAAAAAAAAATTTGTAAGAAAGAGTGATAGTAAAAATGTTTAATATTCACATGTTGTAGTCAACACAATAATTACAGTACAAATCACGTGTTAGACATCAGTTAAATAAATTAATGTTTGATTAAACTCATTCAAACGTAATTTAAAACTCGCGAAAATACTGTCTCCCTGTATTCTCCCGGTTAATCCGAACAAACCTCAGTCTAAATTAGTTCGGATCAACCAGGTTCTAGCGTGACTTTATTTAAGATGTTTGAAGATGTTATTAAAACTATTTGAGATTTGGGGTGGAAAATCCCCCTAATTGCCCACCTCCTTAATTCCCTCCCCCCCCCTTCTACGGGTGAGCTTATCACCTGCGGCGCACGCACCCACTTCGGTGGCCGCATGGTCTAAGGTGATACTCTCGTGTTCGACTAGACTGGTGATGGTGGGGAGATCGAGGTTCGAATCTCGGTCGGGTGTACTGAGAAGGGTTTTTTCAAAATGGTATTCCACTCTCCCTCCACCCAAATGTGGGTACATTTCTTCAATATATGGCCTTCCAAATCCTTAAAACCACTGGCGGTAGTAGACTAAGGATGAATAAGATATAATTTTAGAATAAATGTGCCCGCAATTTGACTAAAGGAACAGTGAAAAACCCTTTTAGGAAAAACAACATTCTCAGTACATTCAACCGGGATTTGAACCCCGATATCCCCATCACCTTCAATCCAGATTAACACGAGAATCACGCAATAGACCATGCGACCACCGATGCGAATATTCAATAAAAAAAAATTAAAAAATTGAGAGTGTAAAACAAGAAAATTAAATTAGATTTTTTTTTTTGTTCATGCTAGAAAGTTTTACGGTTTCATCTTCCTGCCGATCGACCAAAATCGAATCACGTACCCCACTGGCCTCAATCGATCGTTCACTGATGGGATTGTACGTTTCAATCGCCTTCGTTCAATTTAGCAACATTTGTATCGAGTCTAGAAAGTGTTAAGCTCGTTAATGGCGGCGTTAACCGTTTGTAGCTGCATTAAAAGATGAAGGAGACCTGTAGCAGATAAGAGCCCCTGGCCGGTTGTACTAGGGGGCTTCGCCTCCCTACTCCCTACCATCTTATCCGGCGTCGTGGTGTAATGTTGCCAGTGCACCTGGCTACGAACCTAGGGGTCCCGGGTTAGATTCCCGGCTGGGGTATTCTTCCCTTAAGAGGAATCATCCCAGTAATCACCAGGGTTTGGTTAGTTAGGCTTAAGTTAGGGTTTAAGACACCCAGTGGCCCACACCCTCATATCGTCGTCGGGTTACTGCAAAATGTTGGTAACAAACAATTTCTTACTTTTGAGATGAACGCATTTGAAAATTTTAAAAATTTCAAACCGCTTACTTTTCTGCCATAACGAATGATAAATGGGCATGAGATCAGTTACCAACTTTTAACAGACATAAAATAAACTCTCTTGATTATAGTAGTGTAGATAACTCCATTTTTTTAATTATTATTTTACGGTTAACAACTTTTTGCAGTAACCCGACGAATTCACTATCACATCATCTTATTGGGGGGTAAGATGTGTAGACAACCTTCTATGTTGTACCCTGGGTAACGTTCTGTTCCACCAGAGCGGCTGATAGTCTACACACAGGGGACAGATCTGGATGGAGTGTCGCTCTCGGTCAGTAATGCCATAGGCCTACGATAAAAAAAAGAAAAAACTTACCCTTTCCAAGTTGTTTTCTAGACAGTGATGGTGGAAATAATTTACTCCCCTCTTCAGTAATAGATGTTCTCGCTCTAGATTTATTTCAGCACCTTTTGATACTGTCAGTTTAATATGAAGCTGAAAGATGGCTTTGCATAAAACTCCGAATAACTTCCAGAGGCGTCTGAATTTCAAAGTATGGCCGGATGAGAGTTATCATTTTAAATAGCTTCGAAGAACATCCAATTTAAAAAAAAAATACAAGTGAAGAATCTTAATTTCAAAAACTTTCCAGTTGAGGATCATTCCAAATAGCTTCTAGAGGAGTCTAATTTCCAAAAATTTGCAAGGTGAGGTTTACTTTAAATAGATTTTGAAGACATCCAAACTTCAAATAACTTCTGAAGGAGTTTAATTTTCAAAAGTTTTCCGGATGACGCCTCTAGAGGTATTTAAATTTCAAACATTTGGCGGAGGAGGGCCCCCGGACCTTGCTTTGTCTTAGTGAGGTGGGGAGGGGGGCAAGTACCTCAAAAGCAACTGTTTTTTGATAATTTCCTCTCATCCCCTTACGTAAATAAAGTTCCACCGTTACTATGATAATTGTATCAGGCTTTCTTCAGGCGAATGCTGGGTCAATTTCTTTAAAAATTTACCTTCGTCATTCTGTTTCCATAGATTACAAACTTTAAACCACTGATAGCCAATATTTATACTCAAGTAATATATTAATTATTTTAGAGGCACAAGATTTTAGTTGTCATAAAAAGTATTTTGCTTAATTTGTTTTAAAGTTTGCTAAGCTCTTAAAAGACAACTTCCTCAAAGTGATATGAAAACATTTTCTTTTTTAATTTATCTCGACTCCTTTGAGAAAAGAGTATTGTGACCGTCAAAAAAACCGAACTCGAGATTTTGATAAATGTCGAGGTTTCATGACCCTCTGAAACCAAAAAACGTTGTTTTTGCAATGCCGTCTATTTGTACCTCGGGTTAGAGCCGAAACCATTTTACCGTTCGGGCCAAAACTTGGTATCTGAGGTTTTCATAAAGTCCCTCCAAGATGTTTTTGGAATTAGATATCCAACCCTAAATTTAAGGGTAGTTTACTGAAGGGCAAAAAGGTATAAAATCGATTTTCTCAAAATCCGTTTTAACTATTTTTTACTCAATTTTGTATCTTGGCATTGTTTAACATTTAAAACAAGATGGCAATTCTAGTTTTCCCATAAAAAAGACTTTAAGGGCACTTTAGAGAAACGAAAACTTCAAATTTTGATGATATTTCCGCAATTATTTAAGATACGAAATAACTTATTGTGAAGTTGTAATACTATACAATTATTTTGATTTGGAATGTGATTTTATTAAACGAGTGGTTTCTGAGCTATAAACAAAGTACAAATATATAAATATATATATATATATATATATATATATATATATATATATATATATATGTATATATATTATGGAGTAGGCCTACTCTTAAGTATGAAATTGATTGTTATGCTCTTTGGTGGAGTGTTTCTGCAACAATGTATATTATTTTATTTAACAGAATTTACGAGTTTTTATTCAATGTCTCCTCTATTATATTTATTTAACGTTGCTATTGTAGCTCTGAAACAAGGACATGAAAGTTTTGATGACAATAATCTTGGAAATATTATTATTATTATTATTATTATTATTATTATTATTATTACTATCACCGCGTCTTACTACCCGTTCGGGTTATACGCACTTACGCTAANTATTATTATTAGCACCGCGTCTTACTACCCGTTCGGGTTATACGCACTTACGCTAATGTGTAATGGTAGGGTGATTGTGAGATGAAATGGAGGACCTACAGTTTAACGTGGGATCCGAACCACGGTGGAGGCCTGGCATTCCACACATTCACAAGTTGTGATTAATACACGTCTTGTCAGAGTTTGATGGAAGGGTTTGGCAATCAGATAAATCTGTGCCGGGACCTAGGATTGAACCCCGGACCCCCAGCACAGATGTCCGACACCTTACCACTAGACCACCAGGTCACCTCTTGGTAATAATTTTAGTATTTTTTAAGATAATTTTTAATGGATTACTAAAATTTAAAAAAAAATATAATCTTTACTTTAATGGGGTATGGATGAGGTAGTAAGCATTTTAGAGGTAATCTATCCGCATTTGCGTGGAAGGAGAGCGGTAAACCATTTAGGAAAAACTCACCCTCAGTAGACCCTACTGGGATTCGAACCTCAGTCTCCCCGTCATCAGCGGGTCAGTCAAAACACGAGAATGAACGCTTCGGACAGTTAAATGGGGTTGTTTCCATGGGTGTGGCTGTCGTCTTTGTCATTCTCTTGAAATATTGAGTGTCGGCTGAATACGGCTATTTTCTTGGGCTAGGACATCAATCATCATAATTGTGTTAATAAACTTGTTAGTTCAATAATACCCGCTTCAGCGTCCGCGTGGTCTAAGTTTTTTCCTGAATTTTTTTCCACTCTACCTCCACCCTAATGCGGGTACACTTCCTATAAATATAACCTTCCTAATCCCGAAACCACTAGCGTGATTAGTATATAAGCGTGTAACCCGAACGGGTGATAAGACGCGGTGCTAAAATAAATAAATTAGTAGGCCTACTATGAACATACTACCCGTTCTTTAGGGGAAAAAAAGATACTATCCCAAAAAACAGTATTTTCCTGCGAAAAACAGGCCTACGTATTTTCAACCTACCTATACTAAACAAAAGTACATCATTGTAGTACTACAATTACGTCGATAGAACATTTTTATAGGTCAAGTTCAGGTTACAAAAATACTATCAACACGAACATAAAATTGATTTTATTTTTACGCAGTAGTTTAACATGGTTGATTGTTGTACAGTGATTTTAATGTTATCAATAACAGAGAACGAGTTAATAAATGACTAAATTAATAATGACTTAATATTAGGTTAGATTAATTTAAGCCAGAAAGTTTAGTTTCATATTATTTTGGCTGGAGTCTATTTTGACAGTATTCATTTGCTTGTTATCGAGATGTTTTTTCAAATCGGTATTGTTAAAATATTAAAATTAGGTTTTCTTTGCTCCCGAAATATTTAGATATATTTTCTCTCACTTCTAATAAATAACATGGTGTAAATACATCGTCTTGAGCGAAAACCGTTGTTCGTTGGAAATAGCATGAGCTGGAATTGGGGAGGGGGGATTGAACAGGGAGACCGCAACGCCAACAAGTGGCGGGAACTGAAAACAAAATCCGTTCGATCCGTCAGGACCTACCCACCCCTCCTATTCCCCGCCCCTAGAGAAGTGACGTCATACCTAAAGAAGCAGTCTTCGGTCAGCCTTCCCAGTGTGTCGTTCGTTAACGAACTCCGATCTTTGTTGAGGTAAGGGTGTTTATCCCTCTCTTTTTTTTTTTTTAGTAAAGTTTAATAATGTGTTTCAAAACAACAACAACAATGACTTGAAAAGGAAACGGAAAACGTCCCATCTGGTGGAGGTAAGGGAAGACTATTGATCACGTTTATAGCATGTCATTGTAAAGGTCAATAATGTGAGTTGATAGATTCGTGTGTCTCACACATTGTTTGCAACAATGCTCTACAATATCGTCGTTCGGATAAAATATTGTATGAAAGGTCATGCTGAAAAACTACAAGTCTCTTCGAGAGGAGAGAGATAGTGTTGTGATAATAATTATATAACGATCGTTATCTGTGAATACTCCTCCCCTGCAGCGTGTGTGATATAGACTGACGCTGTGAGGGTGGGATACACAGTCAGGGGCAGAGTTAGGGGCACGGGATACCGACCAACCTCTGGTTCATGAACTACTACTTATCAGGGGACATTCATAAACCATGTAACTCTTTTTCTTACCTTTATTGAGTCTCTCCCCATTGTAACACCATGTAGACATATTTTGCCTGATTCCCTCCCCCTTACACCCCTAGCCTGTGCTTTTTGTTTAAAAAAAAATCAAGAGTGAATGTTATTATTTCATAAGGAAGATTTTGTGACACTAAACGAGGGGTTTATATTTTTAATACTACTCAGAATCATCGGAAGTTAACTATAAGTAAGTTTACTAACGGTGAAAACATGAACAATAATATTATTTTTTTCAACATAATAAAGTATAAGATCTGTGTTACGTAACACTTGTTATGTAACCACCCTCCCTCCCTTCATGCAGCACCATGCACACATTAGAGATCTACTTTCCTTTTAACTCCCTCACCCAATTAAACACGTCATTACGTGGTTTACAGATGACCCCTTTTAGGTGTGAGGCGGTGGACGAAATAACATCATGCATGAACTACATTGCCAGTTTGTTATTTTGACGCTGAACTTTTGTAAAAAAAAACAGAGAAATTGATTCGATTTTTTTTTCTAGATTTTTACTTTCTCTTGACCTCTCGAAGAGAAAAAGTATTTTGATCATAAAAAAAAAAATCGATAAATGTTGACGTTCTATGACCCCGTTAAATCTAAAAAAGTGATTTATGCGATTCCATCTATCTACGAATCTCCAACTAGAGCCGACGTTATTTTACCGATCGGGCTTAAAACTAGCGTTTTCATAAGGTCACCCCGAGGAGTTTTTAAAAAAATAATTAAATATCCAATCCTAAAATTAAGGGTAGTTTGCTGAAGGGCAAAAAGAGAAGAAAATAAAATCGATTTTCTCAAAATCTGCTCAAACGATTTTGATTTTTTTAGCACCGCATTTACTACCCGTTCGGGCTATACGCAAATATACTAATTACACTAATGTATTATGGATTAGGAAGGTAGAACTTTAGAGGGCGTGTACCCGCATTTGCGTGGAGAGAAAGTGGAAAATCATTTTGGAAACAACCCTAAGTACACCCGACCGAGATTCGAACCTTGATCTCCCCGTCATCAGCAGTCTAGCCTATTGCAAAAGTAGCGCCTTAGACCACGCGGCCACCGAAGGGCATATTTATTTAACGGAAGTGTACCCCCTTAACGGTGATCAACCATTTCAAGGCATCAGGTTCACAATATATTGTTATTGTTCGCGACGTGAGTTTGAGGTTCGAATATCGGATGGGAACATTTCCCATTAATTCAACATGCAAATGCAGGTGCATTTTTTAAATCTAAGCTACCATTCCAATCACTGATATTTAGATTAAGTCATTAATAAACTTGGTTTTAAGAGTAACTATTAAAAAAACAACCGATCTGTCTTATTTTACAAAAAAACCTACAATATGTTTTACTGATAGTTAAGACTATTCACAACTTATATTAATTTAAAGAAAGGGTAATTTTATTAATTTGCATCGGCATTTGCTTAAGTGGGAGATTATATACCTTTATAGAAAATATACCTCATTACATCCAGTGGCGTACCAACGCCTTTGGGGGCCCGGGGCGCGAGTTT
>CABFWB010000661.1:216672-247645 GCA_902151455.1 Timema bartmani | reverse complement strand
GGTATGTGTAGGCTCGGCTTTCATCTCTCCTCTGTGACAATATTATCACGTGAAGAATGTCACAGTTTCCTAGAGTAAGGGATGTGTTGGCTCGGCTTTCATCTCTCCTCTGTGACAATATTATCACGTGAAGAATGTCACAATTTCCTAGAGTAAGGGATGTGTTGGCTCGGCTTTCATCTCTCCTCTGTGACGATATTATCAGGTGACGCACGGAGTGGAAGGATATTACCGTTACGCGTCCTCAATGATTTGAGTCTGCGATTTTTGTGTTATGTTAATTTTTTCAGATTTTAATATTTTGTGTTAAATTTGTGTAGTTTTTTCATTATATGTAGGCTATATATTGTATATGTATGTTTTACATAGCACATATAAAATGTGTGCTTATATGTAGCATATTTTGAAGTTATTAATTTTTTGTGTAGCATCTGTGTAAATACTCAAAAAAATGGTTAGTTCGAATCTTTTCCCATATCTCTTGGACTTGGAATTTTAAAATAAACTATTGTATCAACAGTAATTGTTGAATATCTGTCCTGGACCTGGAGGGATATGACTAGGTCTGTATCTTAATTTAAAATGTCCTGTTCAACGCCCACCATGCTCAGGACAGATATTCAACAACTGTTGATATTACCAGGTGAAGAAAATTAAACTCTATATTTGTAGTGGAGCAATATTTGATTTATTTTTATATAAAAAATGGGTTGCTATAAAAACTAAAAAAATAAAACACTGGCCTTTATTCGCGTCCGCTAATTCCCACTTTAATGTTTCAAACTATTGTGGAAGATTACAATCGCACTTATGACTCAGGCCATGTCGGGGAAACTCTGAACTCTTCTTGTCAGATATTAGAACAACTCGCGAGCAGTTATCCCGCGTCGTCACCTCTTATTGCGCAGCGACAGATAAGTTATCGGCTGATTAAATAGCATTAAAAAAACTGATGGCTAAATTAATATCGTTATATTATAATCTAAAACAGGACAGGTGTGAATCATAACGTGTTCACAAGTCGCAAAACGAAGACAATTACACACTACGACTAACTAACTACCTTCCACTCAACTCTAGTAGTTGTTACGTTACAGTGGCGTCACGTGAAGGAATGTACGAGCTCTTAGGGGAGGAGCGGGGATGGGGTCAGTATTCAAGCCCCAACTAGGTAAACTCGTTAATTGATGAGATAGGCTTTTGTTTTTCTCTTTCTTAATCCGTATTATATTGTTAGTACAGAAAAACGTCGATTTCATGTTCATATTTACCCTGGAAATTAGCAAGCGTACATTGCATTATTGCACCACGGCGTAGCTAATAAGATAGGATCTATAAGAAGTGTTATACAGGTCAATCTCCAAGCTAGTGTGACCCTGCAGTAAATACTCTAGCAGTAAACCTCCAGGAAGATGTCTATAAGTGTTGAACAGTTAAAGATAGTAGCTAGAGTGACCTTGCTGTACATACTCTAGCATTAAACCTCCAGGAAGATGTCTATAAGTGTTGGACAGTTCAAGATAGTAGCTAGAGTGTCCTTGTAGTACATAATCTAGTAGTAGACCTCCAGAAAGAGGTATAGAAGGGTTGGACAGTTCAAGATAGTAGCTAGAGTGTCCTTGTAATACATAATCTAGCAGTAAACCTCCAGGAAGAGGTCTAAAAGGGTTGGACAATTCAAGATAGTAGCTAGAGTGACCTTGCAGTACATAATCTAGCAGTAAATCTTCAGGAAGAGGTCTAGAAGGGTTGGACAGTTCAAGATAGTAGCTAGAGTGACCCTGCAGTACATATTCTAGCAGTAAACCTCCAGGAAGCTGTATAGAAGTGTTGAATATATCATCCTAACAGGACAGGACTTGTTGGCAGTATGGCGACTTTACGATTCCAAACTTCGCAGTTTCCCTGGGACTATTTCTGAACTCGTTGAAAGGGCTAAGACCTCACCCAGGACACTCACAGTCACGGGAAGTACACTCAAAGCGGAAAATGAGTCAGCTTCCACAGAACGCTAATTTGTCGTACAATATCATAATATTACTAGGGGTGTTTATTACACTAATTTATTAATTTGATTTTAATGTTTAACGTACACTTTCTAAACACACAGCTACATCAACACACGACTTACAAACAAATTTAGGCCGTAAGAGCTATGAAAAAATCTTAGCTCAAGTAATTCGGATACTTAGGTACCTTCTCTCCAATGTGTGTTTAGGTGCCTTATCTCTAATCTACGAGTATACCTAGGTGCCTTATCTCTAATTTATACCTAGGTGCCTTCTTTCCAATTTGTACCTAGGTGCCTGCTCTCCAATCTGTACCTAGGTGTAAGAAGGAACTATGGACCAATTGTATACTATTTAGTCAACTAGAGTTTAGAATTCCATGCCTTGGTTCGAGACTCAGAAGGAGAAAAGTGTCTTGATTCAGAAACAAGTGAGAGAGCCTACGGGTGATTCTGGAATCACTACAAGGATGATTCGAGTTGGTGATCCTTCTGAAACTGAGGCAGAGCCAAGTGCATGATGGCGAGCTTGTCTTCCACTCAGAATAACCGGGTTCAGTGTCTTGGGGAGGCTCTCCTATGCTCTTCCAAGGCAGATATTGCTGCATTTAATAGAAATCCTCCTTATTCATCCTCTCTCTTTAGGTTAAAATTATAGAATACAAGTTACCAGGAACCCGAATCGGTGGACACGAGGACCAAACGTCTAGTCTGGTTTGCCGGCAACAGGGAGGTTGGGGTTTGATTCCTGGGTGACTGAACAGAGGGTGACGTTATTTACTAAAAGTTTTCTCACACGCCCTCCACTCAAATTCGGGTGAATTTCCCCTTAGATATACGTTACTTATTCCTACTAGTTTAAGTATGCAAGCCCAGAAGACAAGGTGATAAAAGTTGACAGACTCCAATACTGACGGCGAGTGTAAGTACTAAGGAACAATATCTTGTAAAATAGATGCCCTATCTCAGTGGCCAGGGAGCAGAGTTTCCAATAGAGGGCGCCTGGTTCGGTTCCATGCGGTGTCCTCAATGATGTGGTGCCAGCCCCGTGGTGTAGTGGTCAGTGTAACTGGCTACGAATCTAGGGATCCCGGGTTCGATTCCTGGCTGGTACGGTGGATATGTTTCTCTTAAGGGGAACTATACCAACGATCACCAGGAGTTGGTGAATTAGGTTTAAGTTAGGTTAAGACTCCCACTGGCCCACACCTCCATATTCACTGTCACATCATCTCATTATGAGTCAGACGTGTAAACAGCCTCCACAGGTGTTCCCTGGGTAACCCACTGTGCCACTAGAGCAGCATTATATTCTACATACAGGCGATCAAACTGGATGATGTGTCCCTCTCGGTCAAATATGTTTTAGCCTACGGAAAACAAAATTTAGTATTTACACGTGTTACCCTAATATTCCGATTGGGCTTGAAATGGCCGCTGCTGGTCTATGCTAGGCTATTTTTGTATGTCGTGATATTGAAAAAAAAAAGATGTGTTTAATAATTTACGTCAAATCCTGAAACCTAAAATAAAGCAGGAGCTAATAATAATTTCAAATAATTAACAAGAATGTTTAGACAGCCATTTTATAATGTTTCCAGTTATGACTTAATACCAACTTACGCAGGTAGTACTACATTTTCCGGCCTATTGTGAAAGTCTAAATTAATCAAAAGCTAAACTTAATGTTTTATTTGCTTCCGAATAATTCAATATTATCTTCTTTTAGATTTGAACCTCGTACTATTTGCAGTGGAGTTGTCCAAACATCACGTCTTCATACTATTTTCGAGGAAACCTCCGATTGATTCATTTACGGTAGCATTTCAAATTTTATGTTAAACAGAAAAATAATACGTTGCAAATATATAAAAAAAAATTTTAATTTAGTTATAAATTCTTATATAGATTTAAATTCAGCGAAAACTCGCAGCCCCTGTGGCCTAATGGATAAGGCATCGGTCTCCTAAACCGGGGATTGTGGGTTCGAGTCCCACCAGGGGTATGAATTTATCTTTTTATAAAATAACTATAGTAAGTTTACACATCACTATAATATGGTTAAAAACAGTATTTAAACATAGAATACCTATCTAAATAACAAATCGGCCTGTCCATTTGGTTTGATGACAGCTTTTTACTTGTTAAACATATATAGTAGCCAAAGGAAATTTTTCCACATTTCAAAACTATTTTCTCATTCAACATATTTATTTTAGTCTCTTATATGTCGTCTTTCATTTTTTGAGTCGTATTCTGCCGGAAACTGCCAAGTAAATATCATTCCTGAATGTATTTTAGTTCTTTGANAAAAACAGAACGCAACTATTTTTAAGAAAAACGAACTCCCTCGAAGAAATTGGCAAACGGCAGCATCCTTGCAGAGTAGAAATAACAAGCAGCAGCAGTTGAAACGCGTGCGTGTATGTTTTGATTCGACGCTTCCACCTTTCTCTGTCTCTTTATGACGTCACGGTGCTCCCTCCGTGCCAAGATGCGCAGTATTCAGCCGCGCATCCAGTAACGGGAACATGTCCAAAGGGGAAGGGGTCCAAACAACAGCTGATACTATATAAACAAAAAAGCATGAAACTATCAAAGGATTTTGCAAAATTGGATCGGAGTGAGCGAATGCTACTGGAGTGACAATATACGATCGTGCTTTTGTTGTTGTTTATACTACATACATATACATCATTGTTGCGTGTTTTANAAAAAAAAAAAAAAGAAACGAGAGTATATTAGTCAGCCAGTATTGCCAGTCGTGCACTGAGGATTATTTACCAGACAACAATGAAACCTCCACAGTTCGGAGCGGACATTACAAACCAGACCAACAATGAAACTAACCTCCCAGCAGTGATGCACTGTACGCGCATCGCGGGAAGAGCCATCATAAGAGTCGTTGGGAGGTGCAACGATGCCTTGGAGAACAGCAATTTGGGTGAGTCACTCGCACCATGCACCTCCGTGTGTTTATAGAGTGAACTAGATTGTATTTTTAACACAAGACTAATAATTATATTAACCTAATGTAGCATGCCAATCGCTAAATTACCCGAATATAACATACAAATAATTCGAGGTTGCTTTTAAAAATAAGGCGTCAGTCTCGTTTGGTCTGACAATGACCTGTAGGCCACAGAGTTTAAATCCCAACAGGTATTTTTCACCTAAATTATTTCCCAGACTTCTACGCAAATGCGGATACATTTCTACTAAATTCTACCTTCGATTAGAGTATTGACTTCATTCGGCAAGCAAGGGTTTACACTCTTAGCTCCGAACATGGGTTCATTTCTAACTGATTGCACTAGTGGTGGTTTGTTTTCACTATACTTTTTGCCCAAAGGAATGTTGGTGCATTTACTTAAAATTCGTACAGAACTAAACACTTGAGACTCGCAGGGGGCGAAATACTTATAATACAGAGTGTCAAAACACACGGGTCAACACACATGTTATATATTCAAAACTGGCGCATTGAATTTTCGCGCATGCGTAAACACTTTGTTAAATATAAAAAATAACACATTCGCTATACTTGTCTAAATTGTTCAGAATTAAAATAATACTAGTGGTTAATCTCACGTTTTAAACTAATTAATGTATCCACTATTTAAGCTAGTAGCGTAGAATGCATAATGTGTGTTTGAGTATTGTAATAGTTATGTTCAAATTGTAAAGCATTTTTCATCAAGTTTGTTTTGAATTTAAATAATTAGACATATTACGTATGCAACGCAATTACTAACCAAACAGCCCGCCAGCTACAAATCCAAATAGACTACTTTCACTCGAATTCGCTTCATGTACTTAGAATATTTGTTAAGTTTTGAGTCAATTAAGGAAAGGAAGGGGCTTATAAGTTAATTACATAACGAAAGAGTTGAGAGAGACGTTAAAACACATGCCCTCAAATTACTATTTACAAGAGTAGGCCTATCACAGTACCTTAAGAATATATTGTATTGCGATGTTTAGACCCGATTCCTGGGCCATTGTCTAACTGGCATTTAAAGGTCAGGACTCATTGTTGTCATTCGAGCGATCGACAAGCGGGCCATCATGGCCGCCGAGAACAAAGGAAGAATGAAATTATGGATGGTTTACTCACTAACGTCGTTAGTTACACAGCATTATCAGTTATTAAGGATTGAATATTTCTCTTTTATGATTATAGTTATCATAGCATACAAAAACAAAAATTTAGTTACTGACAATAAAAATACATGTTTGAGGATCTAAGTATCCTTTTTATAGTGAATCTATTTTCGTATTAATTACAACATTAAATTAGTATTCTCTGTTTGAGATTACGCAATAATATGTGTTTTCGTATTTATTGCCCCAGTAAAAAAATAACATTATTTCTTAACATTTCAAAGTTCGTACATTACGTTAGTAAACAAACACATAAACAATCCATTCTTTTTCAAGGTCGAACACGAATATAAGGTGTAGTATGCTTTGTTCTCTTCTAGATAAGGTGTCTTTCACACACACGCATGTTCACGACTTATCACTTTAAAAAAACACTCCCGTTATCTTTCACCTAGTTGAGGAAACCAGCACGGGACTATGCAAGGTAGGCCTACACCTGAGTCACAAAATACGTGCCTTTGTTGATACGAGATTGCGCAACAAGAACAACTGCGACACGTTCTGCGCAAGCACGCGGAACAAAGGAAAACGACGATTCACACTCTTTTATCTAATTTAATTAGAACAAATATTATATTCTTACTGCCAACTAACTTTATTGGGTTAGGAGGAAATACCACAGACCAAGTACATATTTATTTGAATAATGATAACAATACATTATTAAACTAGTCTCATTACTCAAGTGGAGCCGATCTTAAATCCAAGGAAGACTAGTTCAATTCCAGACTGTACCAAATAAAACGTATTTGTGCATAGTAACATCGGCGGAATGAAATGTTTAGAGCTAGACATTAATTTTTTCCTTAAACAAAAATTGAACCTCAATACATTAATTAAAAACTTTACCGAGTCGGCATGGTTCCAATATGAATCGGATATGAATACATTATTTTTTAAATCAATAAATCCTATACAATTAAACACATAAAAACTAATTTTTCAAATAAATAATGCTGTTTAAGTATCAATCCTGTGTTCATTATGTTTAATATAATATTTGCTAAATACGTCGGTAAAAAACACGTAAATACATTATTTATCAATAGTGATGAAATATTATTGTTCAGGCTTAAATGACGTTTGGACATAGGAAACGAACGCAGTACTTTTGAGACTCTGACTTGCTAGTCTGAGTCCATACAGGAAATATTAGTCAATTAGTAATTATTTCTGGTTAGAGGTGCCCGGTTCAAGCCCCGTGTCTAGCTGTAATTTGTATGATCAAACAAGATTTGGAGGTGTTTCTCCTATAATTATTCATCTTGTGTCCATCCCGCCATTGACCCAGGGGAGTGATGTACGTGTCTGAAGGGTTGGTGGGTGGGGGGAAGGTTCACCCACTTCTTGTGTGGGTGACGGTGTGCAACGGCCGGATACAAACTAAACGGTGAATATAAACTATTGCTGGTTTCACGTCACGCTTTCAACGCCTTCATCATCTACCACAACTTGTGCACTCTCTCTCTCTCTATCCCAGCACTTGCTAGCAGGACGAAAGTAGGCATTGCAAAGAGTTGCACCAGCATCCGCATATAGGAAGGATGGAAAACCACAGTGAGAAATCGACGAAATATTTTCGTACTTTGTTCTAATCAACCATCAACTTACGCAGCCTGTGTGGCAAGGTTACTGTATTCGGGGATTTTATACCCTCAAAATTACACCCCCCCACCCCCATTTTAACGGTGCACTTCGTTTGAAAACTTTCTCGGTACAAACTACAGTAGAATTCCGCTAGAATGTAGTTTATAGAAAATACAAACATTTTGTTTCTGTCAACATTGATAACATTTTAATTTATTATTACTATTATTATTGTTAGTTTATATGTAGATTGATGATATCTATCGAAAGTGACAGCTGTATATCACATGAATTGACGTATGAATATATTAAATAGGTTTTAGTAATTTGTGTAAATGTCATATTTAAGGTACTTCCTACTATAATCCTACCACTACACTCTCAACCCTAGCGTCTAGGTATTTGCTAATTAAACCAGTGGAGTGAGGTCTTGTTTTTACTCGACCGTTTGGCATATTGTATATCTGTATGTCCACGATTAGTGTCAAATACATGGACTAATCTAAACACAATTTAGCAGGGACATTCTTTAAACCTAGGCTGAACTACGCATGTAACACATAGTATATTGTTTTGCGATCTGGTCATTACTTTCAAGATGGCGGACGCTAAAAAAAAGTATTTCGTCTAATAACTCATCTCAACTAATTTGAATTTAATATTAATAGCAGTCAATCGAGCAACACAGGCGTGTTTTTTTGATGTTGATATAAATTACTAGAATGACGTTTAAACAGCGTGAACAGCGGTTATTCTCTATGAATATAATGTAATAATGAATATATTTTTAATTTGTTTTTCTGTCTAACTTGATCACCAAGGAGAAATATATATTTCAAATACAAGGAGAAATTATATAAGATATTTATTTAAATTTGAAATCCAAAGAGAAATTACAGGAGATATTTCAACTTGAAATCCAAGAAGAAATTACAGGAGATGTTTCAACTTGAAATCTAAGAAGAAAGAACAGGAAGGGGTGAGGTCTACTCTTCGCAAAACTTCCCATTTTTAACAGAACGGGCACATGTACAAAAATAAATATCCTTTTTAGCAACATCCGGAATGTAACCGGGACCCCAGACTAGTGAAGGATCCCTAAAACCACTGGTTTTGTAAAATTAATGCCAAACAAGTTGAGAACGGATCCCTTTTCCAGCCCGTACCTTCTCAACCTAGCCTAGACGCACTACACCTACGAGCGACCACGTCACAGACTTCACGTGAAGACTGTGACCAGATGCCGACAGAGAGAGAAAATAAACCTCTCTCACTTTCAACATAACGACGGGACCTTTAATTAATAACAACAACGTAAGTTTCACTTTCCTAGACAGCGTGTGGTTTGTTTATTTCCGCCATCTTGCCGCTCATGCGCAGTAGCTCCCGCGCTCATTACGAAACTGCGCAGGATACACTCGCAAGGTCCTTCGTTTCAGTAGGTACAGACACGACCATCAATATTACTACCAATGCAACTGTTTCCAAACTTATGACGAGCACTCCCGCGACTGCTTGTTTCAGACCTAGTTTGACAGTACACTACAGCACAAATATAATTAACTTAGCAAATGGAGGAAACGTTTTTGTTTCTAATTATTCTTAAAAATGTTTCATTTGTAAAAATTACTTATAAAGCTATAAACATCTCCAACAGGGATATGAACCAATATTTTGTCGTGTTGGTGTAAGAATAACTTTTTTCTGATAACTTATTTTTAAAATATTTTGCTATTTTCGTATATACATCCTTACGTACCTTGACTGATTACACTATGAGCCTATCTTATAAGCTACATCATAGTGGAACCAAGCAAGGTAGTAGCCATACCTTGACTTGATTACACTATGGTCCTATCTTATAAGCTACACCATTGTGGAACCAAGCAAGGTAGCAGTCTTACCTTGACTGATTACATTATGGTCATATCTTATAAGCTACACCATAGTGGAACCAAGCAAGGTAAGCTACCTTTCAGCGTAAACGAAGGGTTGGCCTACATAACATCTAAAGATTACACAAATTTTGAGATTTGTAGTGGTCAATATTTTTCTTAGAGAGGCGTCGTAATAATTGTAAAAGCAGGATTTAAAAAAAAATTGAAGTCGAAGTCTCGAAGCTTTGCACATCCCTACATCATTATCAACTCACGACATACAGACTTCTAGAACAGACACAACAATCCGTTTCCAAGCCGACAATTCACCGATGGATCAATGATAAATTCGGGAATCGAACTCGGGACCTATTTCTCAGTCTCCCTGCCTGTATCTGACCCGTGACCGGTGCCAAGGTGCAGACAAAAAGTCGTGTAGATGACAGAAATATCGAGCTGTTCCCCGACCAAGGCCAACCTCCAATCATCAAAAATGTTCTGTGACCTTTTTACTGCCTTATAAGAGCATTGAAGAAGGTCATCCGCTTGGAGAGACGCTGTTCATACACTCTCTCGTCGTCCGGGACAAGTTTCAACACAGATCTCGATCAGGAAACGAGGTTTAAACCTACGGGTTTACGTTAAATTTTCCACCGATCCGAATGGAACGAACGCACTCGATGTATCCTAAGTTTTGAACTGTGGATTCCCCGCGCTCGCCGAGAAACAAGAGCATCTTTGAAATATGGTCACGTGAGGATATCTAAACCAATCACAAGAAACCACCGACCACTGCGTTGGTCGCTCTGCGCTTGTAGAAAACAATCTCACCTTTGTCCGCATTGCTCCATAAAATCTGCGTGTAAGAACCCAATCAAATTACGAAACCAACCTACTCATTAACACGCATGCGCAAACAAAGAGAGATATAAGCCTACAGCTGCGTCTACTGCTAGTGAATTATTTGCAATAACTCATTAAATGGAGAATCTTGTGTGTAGTCCTCGTTCTGTGATGGTTTGTTTCTTTACCCAAGACATTGATTAGACTAAATCCATCGCGACCACGATATAAAAGATATGTTTGAAATAAAATAATTGATAATCAGCTGTATCTGTTTCGCGTCGCAAAGCATCATGGGTCAAAATGCGCCACTCGATCAAATCCTGCTCTCAATTTTCGGTGGACCTGTGAATCAAGTTGTAGAGTTCACTCTTTAGTTTAATTTCCCCCTATTTAAATGTAAGGAACACACCCGAGATGTCCCAAGTTGTAGAGTTCCCTCTTCATTTTAATTTCCACCTATTTAAATGTAAGGAACACACCCGAGATGTCCCAAGTTTGTAGAGTTCACTCTTCAGTTTAATTTCCCCCTATTTAAATGTAAGGAATACACCCGAGATGTCCCAAGTTGTAGAGTTCCCTCTTCAGTTTAATTTCCCCCTATTTAAATGTAAAGAACACACCCGAGATGTCCCAAGTTGTAGAGTTCACTCTTCAGTTTAATTTGCCCCTATTTAAATGTAAGGAACACACCCGAGATGTCCCAAGTTGTAGAGTTCATTCTTCAGTTTAATTTCCCCCTATTTGATAGTAAGGACCACACCCGAGATGTCCCAAGTTGTAGAATTCACTCTTCAGTTTAATTTCCCCCTATTTAAATGTAAGGAACACACCCGAGATGTCCCAAGTCTTAAAGTTCACTCTTCAGTTTAATTTCTCCCGGCGACGTTAACAACAGAAACATTATCAGATGAGTTACAATAACAGCAATAACAGTTCTCTTCTCGCGTCTAGACTATAGCGCTAGGTGGCTTAATGTGACACTAACGTTGGGTCAACATGGGTATTTATGTGGTAACTCCGTTAGAACTATCCTGGGTGCGCCACTGTTTTAAATGATCTAGCAAAACTATCTTGGGGGCGCCACTGGTTTAAATGATCCAGCAAAACTATCTTGGGGACGCCACTGGTTTAAATGATCCATCTGAACTACCCTGGGTGTGCACAGTGTTTATTAAACCACCCCAGTGCACTCGGCCCAGTTTGAGCCCCGGGCAGGTGTGCTAAACACTCCTCCCTGCACCATATAACCCTGAACGTGTGTATTTTCGTCGAGTGGAGTGTGAGACCGGTTGTCGGGGTTCCTGATGTATGAGACTCCCTTCGCATCGCTACCCCCACATTTCACACCTCATTATCCCGCGTCGAACATACGCCAACCTCTTGACAGCTGAGTCTTGCGGGCTGCATACACTGCAGTCGCTAGAACACACGCCAATCTCTTGACAGCCGAGTCGCGCGGGCTGCATGCATTGCAGGCGCTCGCCCAGTGATGGATGGGGCCGACACGGACAACACTAGATCACTCTACAGGACGTTTGTCTTTGACTGATGGTATACGCTCACGAATATTGTGGACACGTACTACATATTATCCTTTATCTTGAAATGCGTTTGTATCCATACCTACATTTCATTGGTCAAGTTAGGATTCCCACTCAATTCTAACAATTATTTACCTTATAAAATAGTGACATTTTTCTCTTTGAGAGTAAAGTCTTGGATATTAGATTATTTCCAAACTAATTGGTTATTAACTTATTAGGACCAACCAATCTAATAATTTTATCACCTCGTCTCACTATCTGTTCA
This sequence comes from Timema bartmani, assembly GCA_902151455.1. NCBI lineage: Eukaryota > Metazoa > Arthropoda > Insecta > Phasmatodea > Timematidae > Timema > Timema bartmani. The sequence goes on along the minus strand of CABFWB010000661.1, from coordinate 235,354 downwards.
GGTTATTCGAATTTGTAATAGTTATTCTAATGTGGTAGGATGAGGATGGAAGCATTTTATAGGTAATGTACCCGCATTTGCATAAAAGATTGGGAAACCCTTGGTTAAAAACCACCTTCATTAGATCCAGCTGGGATTAGAACCCCGTCATTAGAAGATCAGTATAACACGAGAGTGACGCCTAAGACCGTTTGACTGCTGAAGTGGGTTCACAAATATTTTAAAATAACATTTTACGACACCAGACTTAACCTAAATACCCTAAATTAACATCAGTGACATATATTTTAAGCAATGCATGTCTTACTACCTGACCAGGCTCTACGTATATTCACATAATCGAGGCGAGGAGATAAGTAACATTTAGAGTAAATGGACCCGCATTTTCGTGAAGAGGGTGTGATAAATAATTTGAGAAAATAAAATATCCTCCGTAAACACGGCCGTCTTTGAATCTCGGCCTACCCGTCACTGACTAACAAGACTAGTTGACATTGACTACTTTGCCCGCGTGTCCATCGATGTGGATACCTCAGCTTTAGAACACGTCAGTAGTTAATCCGATTAACCTTCTCGCGCGGATATAGCCCATATGCTTTACAAAAATAAAAATAAATCCCTTAATCTCTGACAGTGAGAAATTTTGAAATATTAGAATTTGAATGTTTTCTACTCTGTGTAAAATCGTCCAGATAAAAGCCAAGAGCTTTCTTATTTAATTATGTAGACTTTTAAAACTAATTGGCTTAATGAGTGGACCCAAATAAATAGGTAATGTCTGGTTTGTTAGTTAGAGAGAGCTCTTCTGGCGCGGTGAACAGTTGTGATTTCATTATTAACTTATTCGACATCCGGTCGTGATGAGAAATATTCTCGCTCCTACATTACCTCCTTCATTGTCTGCGCTCCTGTCCCCCTTCTATCCGCTCACATACACTACAATATCCATGGAAAGAACCTTTTCTGACAATTAGTCAGATCCATTTTCACGTATTCACACGTTAGGTCAAGGTTGACATTAGTGACGTTCAACCAATGTTGGCAATAAAGAACCTTCTATTAGCTGTCACTGCCTCTACTACCGTAGACAGGCTATACGTCAGTCGGTCTAGTTTCAAATATTGCCTCTGACAAAATTCCGTTAAAATTTGTCCACACAATTGGCGGTAACTGCGGAACAAACAGCTGGACACTGAACGGACAGACAGACGAAATGTCAAATGGTCGATCTAAAACAGAACCTTGCTACGTTTGGTCAAAAAAATTCTCAATGTTGACGGTAAAAAAACATGTTTGTTTTATTTATTTTTTATGTTTCTTACTAATAAAATCCTACTGTAGCAATTTAAAATTGTTAATGAGATGTTGTAACAAATGTGTACTTTCGATTCCTACTGGATTTAAATATAGTAATCATCCTCTCTTTTTTTTCCAGGTAAGTTGAACTTGATCTGGAACTTAGACTTCCTCATCATTCCATTGAATATGGGGTAAGTAAGTTACTTGCATCCAAACACCCGCCCTTTAAACTAGGGAGTCAAACAGGAACCCTAGAAATAAATTACTTAAGAACCATAATTGGAATTGATGTATATTTAGGTTCATTGGTTCTTAAATTATTTTATTAAATTGCATTTTATGCCCTTCTTTCTTTAACCTAATCTTAATTTGAATTTTTTTCCTTTTCTTAGTATTTTTTGTCAAAGTAGGATATGTTACTTTGTATTTAAAAAAAATAATAACATAGATAACTTTTAATTTGTTGTAGATTATGTTTTAATGTATTTTTCTATTTACTAATTTTATAATAGTAATATGATTATTAAATAAAAAATGAATAAAACCGGAACCTATTTAAAAACTAAAAATAACAGAAACTTGTATTTTTCTGTAATCGGAACCGAAACCGATACATATTCTTTGTTCGACTCTCGGCTTTAAACACGTACAAATACTATGAACTATAATCGAAAAATCAATATTATGTGCAAACAAAATCAATAATGATTATGTTATAATTTCTCAGTTATTAAAAAACCTAGTGTTTAGTTTGGCATAAATTCGTGACAAAAATATAATACTCTCTCTCAATTGATCGGGAAAGTTCCATTGACCCCCCTCGCCCCTCCCTCCCCTACGTATTATCGAACACGCTCCAACCCTCTTAGCAGCTCATTCATTATTTGTGCGTTTGAATCTACTGTCAGGTTTATATAGGAAGTAACTTTTATGACAGTTAAAAAGTTACTAAAATAATTATAATATATTTATACATCAAGTCATTGGATCTGCATCTGTCAATTTTGATAGATATCATTATTACTTATAAAATAACAATTATAATAATCCAATACATTTTAATCAAATGCTATCAACTTTGATCACAAAAAAATTTTTTACGGAACTGCGCACGGACTTTCTCGCTCTATTGTTTAAAAATGGAGATATTTACTCAAAACTCGTAATATATACTAGAAAACCCAAGCACGAATTGCACTATGCTTATGTAAAACATTTTTTGAGTCCCGGTTTAAATTTTATAATTTTATTTTTAAAGAATCAATGTCCTCATTTGTATGTTTGGATCGATAAAATAGATCAATATTGGATCCATAAGGGTCAACACTTCATATTAAAATTTCGTCTTCCGGTTAAAATTTTCGACAATTTATTGCGTGTTGCACATCTTCATGTCGTCGAATTGCTATTAAATTCCTCATTTATAATTATTTTGACCAATAAAAAATGTAAATATTGACTATTGAGTCTAAAATGGAGATAGATCATTGTTGTACAAACATTTCTCTTACGAGCGTTGAGGAAAAAAAACGTAAACCTTACGAGAGACTTATATTTAATTACTTTATGGCATTGGAGAATTATGGAGTTAAAACTTAAATATTATCTCTTTACAACTAGCTCACAAAATTGTATTAATATATTTGCCAATATCTCAGAAATTGGTGGTTTTATAAAAATATATTTCATATAGAAGTTTTTTATTTTTAATTGTACTACAATTTTGCAATAATAAGTTATTAAGTATCTGAAATAGTTGCGGAGATACAGAAATTTTAGCTTCTTTAAAAGTACCCTAAAAGTCATTTTCATGGGAAAATGAAAATAGCCAGTTTATTTGTAATCTTAATAAACGACTAGATACGAATTTTAATCAAAATCGTTAAAGCCGATTTTGAGAAAATCGATTTTTTCTCTTTTCGCCCTTTATTAAATTACTCTTAATTTTAAGTTCAAACAGACACACAGACAGACGGCATTGCAAAGAACACTTTCGACATCCATCAACATTTAAGGTTAGATTTTTTTTACGGTCGCAATACTTTACCTTTTGTGTTCAAAAAGTTAAAAAAAATACAAATATTTGCGTATAGCTTGAAAGTTATTGGTTTTATAAAAAAAATATGCTTCAAATAAAATATTTGTATTATAAATAGATGTACATATTTGTAATGATAAGTAATTTCCTATTTCAAATAGTTTCAGAGATATGATAAAAAATGATAATTTACGCATCAGACTGGAGCCCTTAAATCATTTTGCCGAAATATTGAGAGTTGCCATTTTGTATGGAATATTTATAAATACTTAGAAATGAAATTTAATCAAAATCGTTAGAGCCGATTTTTACAAAATCGACTTTTTCTCTTTTTGCCCCGCAGTAAACTACCCTTATTTATCGGGTTGGATATCCAATTCAAAAAAAACCCTCGGGCAACCCTATGAATACCCTAGATACCAAGTTTTATGCCAATCGATAAAATAGTTTAGGCTCTAGTTTGAAGTATAGACAGACAGATAGACGGAAATTCCAAAACAACTTTTTCGGACTCGGGGGGTCATGAAACGTCGAGATTCACCAAAATCTTGAGTTCGATTTTTTTGACGATCACAATACTTTTTTCTTTACCTGTAAGATAGCGAGAAAGTAAAAATTGTATTTTCTAAAAGTCCCTTCATACCGTGATCCTATCATACCAACCCTTGAAATTATCTCCGACTCAACATTATTTTTAAGTAAAGCTTCTTGATTAGAAAATGTTCCTTAAAGATTCGAAACTTTACAATTTTCTTTGAAGATTATTTGAAATATTTTTTCTTCGTTTTTTATTTTTTATTTTAATGATCTTTACTTTTTTTTAATACATACACAAGCACTCGACTAGTTACTAGACAGTTAAGTACTGTTTTCTATTTCAGTGATTTTTGAAAAAGTAATTCGTTTGACTCTCCTTTCTAAACCTTTATTTTTATTTAAATCCTAGTTTGTTCATAAAGAATCTTTAAGATCATTTGATTCTCAGATCTAATGTATAAATGAAACATTTTCTTTATTTATAAAAGAAACCTTACATTTAATTAAAAGTTAAGGTGGAATGGAAAGGAAAAAGAGCCGATGTCACTGTTTGTTTTTACTTTCTCGCTATCTTACAGGTAGAGAAAGTATTGTGATCGTCAAAAAAATCGAACTCAAGATTTTGATGAATCTCAACGTTTCATGGACCCCCGAATCCGAAAAAGTGGTTTTTGAATTTCTGTCTACCTGTCTGTCTGTACCTCCAACTAGAGCTTAATTATTCTACCGATCGGGCTAAAACTCAGTATCTAGTGTTTTCATAGGATTGCCCCAAGGGGTTTTCGGAATTGGATATCAAACCCTAAAATTAAGGGTAGTTTACTGAGGGTCAAAAAGAGAAAAAGTCAATTTTCTCAAAATTGGCTCAAATGATTTTGATTAAGTTACATTTATAAATAATACATACAAAATGGCTACTCTCAATATTTCGGCAAAACGACTTTAAGGGCTCCGGTTTGATGCGTAAATTATCATTTTCTATCATATCTCCGAAACTATTTGAGATATGAAATTACTTATCGTTTACAAATATGTAGATCTATTTATAATACAAATATTTTATTCGAAGCATATTTTTATAAAACTAATAACTTTCAAGCTATAAACAAATATATATATTCTAACTTTTCGATCACACAAGGTAAAATATTGCGACCGTAAAAATAATATAACCTGAAATGTTGATGGATGTCGACGTCTCATGACCCCCCGAACCCTAAAAAGTGGTCTTTGCAATTCCGTCTGTCTGTGTGTCTGTTTGAACTTAAAATTAAGAGTAGTTTAATAAAGGGCGAAAAGAGAAAAAATCGTTTTTCTCAAAATCGGCTTTAACGATTTTGATTAAAATTCGTATCTAGGCGTTTATTAAGATTATAAATAAACTGGCTATTTTCATTTTTCCATGAAAATGACTTTTAGGGTACTTTTAAAGAAGCTAAAATTTCCGTATCTCCGCAACTATTTCAGATACTTAATAACTTACTATTGCAAAATTGTAGTACTATTAAAAATTAAATAACTTCTATATGAAATATATTTTTATAAAACCACCAATTTCTGAGATATTGGCAAATATATTAATACAATTTTGTGAGCTTTAGCTGTAAAGAGATAATACTTAAGTTTTAACTCCATAATTCTCCAATGCCATAGAGTAATTAAATATAAGTCTCTCATAAGGTTTACGTTTTTTTTCCTCAAAGCTCGTAAGAGAAATGTTTGTACAACAATGATCTATCTCCTTTTAGACTTCAATAGTCAATATTTACATTTTTTATTGGTCAAAATAATTATAAATGAGGAATTTAATAGCAATGCGATGACATGAAGATACAACACCTAATAAAATGTCGAAAATTTTAACCAGAAGACGAAATTTTAATACAAAGTGTTGACCCTTTTGGACCCAATATAGATCTATTTTATCGGTCCAAACATACAAATTAGGACATTAATTAAAAAATATATATATAAAATTTAAAACCTGGTTTGCTAGTGTATATTATTTCGTTTCACATATACTACGAGTTTTGAGTAAATATCTCAAATTTTAAATTATAGAGCGAGAAAGTCCTTGCGGAGTTCCATACCATTTTTGTGTGTGTGTTTCTTTGTTTGTTTTGTTTTTTGCAGTTTCTATATTAAAAAATCTTGTTTTTTAAACTAAATAAAATATTTCTCAAATAGATAAGTTTAGCTTAGTTTTCTACGTTCAGTGATATAAACAGTTGTTGAACGTGTGGAATGGTAATTGCGTCATTTGAACAGAACCTTTTCAAGTGAAGAGTTCTAGTCCTGGTCAAGTCCGCAATGTCCTTGACAGATAGTCAACAACTGTTTATATTTCCAACCGTATAAATCTAAACTAAACATTTCTACTGGAGTATTTTTTTTATTTTAGACAAAAAAACTAAAAAATAAATACTTTAACTTTGGTTTTATTCCATCCTACGTTAACTCTGTTCATACGTAAATTTCCCCATTAAATATTTATTTTGCGTTTTTTAAATTTATTCTAGTAAGTTGTGTGCACTGGTTTTCAGTTGTTAAACTGTACACAGAAGCTGTATTTTACTGTACTGAACGCATGAACAATAATGTACAGTACATCCAGTCCCGTGTTTTGTTGCTTCTCCAAACAGCTAAACCCTATGCATGACTTCTTTGGTGCTGACTGACAGTTCACAGCTGACAGCTGACGGCTTTAAAACGTTACCAGACCTAGGTATATACCTAAATGTTGAGTGTCAGAAGTCAGCTGTGAACTGTCAGTCAGCACCAAAGAAGTCGTGGAGCTACTGTAACCAGGGAGAATAACTAGACTAGAGAGCGGTGGGAAATTCACACGTGAAGTGGAGCGGCCATCTTGTATTTGGAACAAACCAACACTTGTTATTGCTGCACTGTTTTATTATTAGCTTTTGTATGTGTGTTTCACGCCTTGATACCTATCCGGGCTATCCAGGATATATAGGAAGTATATAGGAATGGGCTAAGGAGGTGAAAGGTAGAATTCAGTATAAATGTTCTCGCATTTGAGTGGAAGGAAAGGGGGAAACCATTTCGAGAGTCGGCCGGTATCTGAACTCTGATCTCCCCGTCATCGTCAGTCCAGTTTATTTCAAGAGTGACACCTTGAACCGCGTGATCACCGAAGTGTTTTTGGAAGTTTTTGATACATTTTTAGATGATCTTTATAAATAATAAATCAAATTAGACATATATTTAGAATGCCAGATTGCAGTGACTTTCATTGAATGTTGGTTGTTGAAAGTGGGCTCTCTATAGAAAATCAGGGCTTATGTTTGTTTTGCTAAACTATTCGTTCTTACCAGAATCCTGCTCTAGTTGGGACTAGTTCCTTTGGAGGAAGAGGATTAAAACTACATAATATATCCTCTTACCAATAATAAAATGTATGTTCAGTTCATTCTTTCATAGAAGTTGGTTCATTAGCTGAGAACTATATTATACACCCATTCGTACTGGAACCCTTTAGGGCCAAATTGATACCGGGATAATTATTACAAGCAGATGGAACTAACCTGGCTCAGCGTGCATGCGTCGAGTGGCTGAGTGATGGTGGGTTGTCATCACCTGCAGGTGCAGAGTCAGACCTGAGTGATCTTGTTGGTGTCATCACCTACAGGTGCAGAGTCAGACCTGAGTGATCTTGTTGGTGTCATCACCTACAGGTGCAGAGTCAGACCTGAGTGATCTTGTTGGTGTCATCACCTACAGGTGCAGAGTCAGACCTGAGTGATCTTGTTGGTGTCATCACCTACAGGTGCAGAGTCAGACCTGAGTGATCTTGTTGGTGTCATCACCTACAGGTGCAGAGTCAGACCTGAGTGATCTTGTTGGTGTCATCACCTACAGGTGCAGAGTCAGACCTGAGTGATCTTGTTGGTGTCATCACCTACAGGTGCAGAGTCAGACCTGAGTGATCTTGTTGGTGTCATCACCTACAGGTGCAGAGTCAGACCTGAGTGATCTTGTTGGTGTCATCACCTACAGGTGCAGAGTCAGACCTGAGTGATCTTGTTGGTGTCATCACCTACAGGTGCAGAGTCAGACCTGAGTGATCTTGTTGGTGTCATCACCTACAGGTGCAGAGTCAGACCTGAGTGATCTTGTTGGTGTCATCACCTGTAGGTACAGAGTTATACCTGAGTGATCTTGTTGGTGTCATCACCTACAGGTGCAGAGTCAGACCTGAGTGATCTTGTTGGTGTCATCACCTACAGGTGCAGAGTCAGACCTGAGTGATCTTGTTGGTGTCATCACCTACAGGTGCAGAGTCAGACCTGAGTGATCTTGTTGGTGTCATCACCTGTAGGTACAGAGTCACACCTGAGTGATCTTGTTGGTGTGATCACCTGTAGGTGCAGAGCTATACCTGAGTGATCTTGTTGGTGGCATCACCTGTAGGTGCAGAGTTATACCTGAGTGATCTTGTTGGTGTCATCACATGTAGGTGCAGAGCTATACCTGAGTGATCTTGTTGGTGTCATCACATGTAGGTGCAGAGCTATACCTGAATGATCTTGTTGGTGGCATCACCTGTAGGTGCAGAGTTATACCTGAGTGATATTGTTGGTGGCATCACCTGTAGGTACAGTCACACCTGAGTGACCTTGTTGGTGTCATCGCCTGTAGGTGAAGAGTTATACCTGAGTGATATTGTTGGTGTCATCACTTGTAGGTGCAGAGTCACACTTGAGTGATATTGTTGGTGTCATCACTTCTATGTGCAGAGTTATACCGGATTGATCTTGTTGGTGTCATCACATGTAGGTGCAGAGCTATACCTGAATGATCTTGTTGGTGGCATCACCTGTAGGCGAAGAGTTATACCTGAGTGATATTGTTGGTGGCATCACCTGTAGGTGCAAAGTTATACCGGATTGATCTTGTTTGTGTCATCACCTGTAGGTGCAGAGCTATACCTGAGTGATCTTGTTGGTGGCATCACCTGTAGGTGCAGAGCTATACCTGAGTGATCTTGTTGGTGGCATCACCTGTAGGTGCAGAGCTATACCTGAATGATCTTGTTGGTGACATCACCTGTAGGTGCAGAGCTATACCTGAGTGATCTTGTTGGTGGCATCACCTGTAGGTGCAGAGCTATACCTGAGTGATCTTGTTGGTGGCATCACTTGGAAATATAAAAAAATATAATAAAACTATAGTAAAATTGGTGAAGGTTTTGTTTGTAATTTGATGCAAGACTGTTTCCCACCCTCCCTTCATTTTTTAAGAAAACTATATGTATTTTTAAGCTATTTAGAGTTCCTCTCTTGGAAACACTTTTAAAAATGATGTACCTCTAGAAAACTATTTAAGGTTTGATGCAAGGACATCTTTGAGCTTCATGTTCAAGAATATCAGAAAGGAGTTAAAGTAATCCATAAGTGGTGGGGTAAATTCCTTTCTAGGGAGGGCAATACTCCCCAAGCCCCCCTCCCCCTTCATCCCTAGCACGACTGCCCTTGTTCTGGAGCCTCTAGAAGTATCTCTACTACAAGCGTGGGTGATGGCGCAGGAAATAAAACTGACATCGTGTGAACCCTGCTTTCAGACCATCGTGAACACCGTTATTGCCGTCAGCAGGTCCCGACCAAACCTCTGCTCGTTTTCCTGCTCATTAGTTCTTGTTGCGAGGTATTCTGGTTACCGTAACTTACACTTTGGTTCCTACACTCGTACATAATAGTGTCGTAAAAAGGCGCCATTTGCGGGACATGGCCCGCGTTATTACAGAGACGTGAACCCGCCCTAGTAGGGAGGGCGATCACAACGGTGGACTTAACCCCAGGGGCGGGGTTCCATCCCAACAGATTGTACAAAGAATGACTTAATTTTGTGACCCGTTTAGGTAGCTGAATGGTCCGAGGCGTCACTCTCGCGGCAGACTGGACTGCCAGGTTTCGAATACCTGTTGGGTGGTTTTCATCAATTGTTTTACATTCTCCTTCCACGCAAATGTACTAACTATATTAATGCGTTAAGTATACAAAAGGTTCTATTCAGACGAAATGTACCCATATTTGCGTGGGAGGAGAGTGGAAAGCTTTTTGTTAAAAACTCTCAATACATTTAATCGGTATTCAAACCCCGATTTTCCCCGTTATCGTCAGTCCAGTCTATTGCGAGACTGACGCCTTACAGATTACAACATGTGGCGGCTTGTTAGATATGCACCCAGATTCGCGTGGAGAGAGAAGGGAAAATCACCCCTACAGTATTTTGTGAAGATCCGAACCAAGACCCCGTTTCTGGTGACACGAATTCCTTAGACTGCGTGACCACCATCGGGGATACTTTTTTCAAATAGGTTAACTATAAACAAATATTTTTAAAAAGTATGGCTTTCCCTTGGTAAAAAAAAATGGGGTCATTTTAAACTGTTTACACCTGAGTGTGGTATTAACCGTGAGTTACGGCCCTGTGAGCGGTTTGTTCAGCCCTTGATAAGCCGTGAGCTATGGCCCTGTGAGCGGTTTGTCCAGCCCTTGACAAGCCGTGAGCTACGGGCCTACGAATGGTTTGTCCAGCCCTTGATAAGCCATGAGTTACGGACCTGTGAGTAGTTTGTCCAGCCCTTGATAAGCCGTGAGTTACGCACCTGTGAGCAGTTTGTCCAGCCCTTGATAAGCCGTGAGTTACGCACCTGTGAGCAGTTTGTCCAGCCCTTGATAAGCCGTGTGTTAGCAAACCATCTACTAAGTGTTCACCTCCGGCCCGTGGTGTTATCCTTCTCCCTCACACAGTGGAACAATGGCGCGCCGGCGCTGGGAAGGCGTCGCGACGCTAAAGGAGGGAAGCGTTTTGACAGTTGGCGGCGGACTCTCACTAGCGGATCACCCGCCCGTTCCTTTGTCACGGCTTGTACAAGTTCCTCGCGCCGTTGTTCGGGAACTTGAGTAGTTGATGACGTAACTCGCTCCACGAGACAGTTTGGAAAGTAACTCTTCTCCGTTAAACTTGATGTATTATATTTTTTGTTGATATAACTAATAAATTACGCTTTTAATTTTTTTTCAAATAAAAATTCTCCATTACATTTACTTATTACACTTTGTGTTGGTCACGGTGCGTTTAGCAGGATAGTGACGGGCAGTGACTCAGTGACCGGCTCAGGATAGTGTCGGGCAGTGACTCAGTGACCAGCTCAGTATAGTGTCGGGCAGTGACTCAGTGACCGGCTCAGGATAGTGACGAGCAAGTGACTCAGTGACCAGCTCAAGATAGTGACGAGCAGTGACTCAGTAACCGGCTGAGAATGGCCGTGTGTGTTGGGCGAGATGAATGGATGCGTGTGGTTAGCGTGTGTATCGACTAACTTCGGCGTTGATTTTGAATGTGTTTGTGACTTTGTCGAGGGAGAAAACTACCCCTGTGTGGAGGGTAAAAACTACCCCTAGTGTTGTGAGGAGTAGAGGGTGAGAATTACCCTCTGTGTCGAGGGTGAGAACTAGCCCTGTGTCGTGATGAGTAGAGGGTGAGAACTACCCCTGTGTCAAGGGTGAGAACTGCCCCCTGTGTCGTGATGAGTAGAGGGTGAGAACTACCCCCTGTGTTGAGGGTGAGATTTGCCCCCTGTGTCGTGAGGAGTAGAGGGTTAGAACTACCCCCTGTGTCGAGGGTGAGAACTACCCCCTGTGTCGTGATGAGTAGAGGGTGAGAATCACCCCTGTGTCGAGGGTGAGAACTGCCCCTGTATCGTGAGGAGTAGAGGGTGAGAACTACCCCCTGTGTCGAGGGTGAGAACTGCCCCCTGTATCGTGATGAGTAGAGAGTGAGAACTACCCCCTGTGTCGTGATGAGTAGAGGGTGAGAACTACCCCCTGTCAGAAAGGTGTGGAGATATGTATCTAGTCCTGAGCCAGGCTGTGGGACGGTGATAGGCTGGCATGGTGGACCCCCTCAAGGTGTTCTGGGTGTTGACCAACAGCACCTACCTGGGTGAGTACCTAGCACCTATCTGAGTGAGTACATAGCACTTACATGGGTGAGTACACAGCATATACATGGGTGAGTACACAGCACCTGTCTGGGTGAGTATCATAGAACATACCTGGGTGAGTACACATCAAATACCTGGGATAGTACATATCACATACATGGGTGAGTACCTAGCACATACCTGGGTGAGTACCTAGCACATATCTGAGTGAGTACATAGCACCTACCTGGATGAGTACCTATCACATACCTGGGTGAGTACCTAGCACATATCTGAGTGAGTACATAGCACCTACCTGGGTGAGTACCTAGCACCTACATGTGTGAGTTCATAGAACATACCTGGGTGAGTACACATCAAATACCTGGGATAGTACATATCACATACATGGGTGAGTACCTAGCACATATCTGAGTGAGTACATAGCACCTACCTGGGTGAGTACCTATCACATACCTGGTTGAGTACCTAGCACCTACCGAGGTGATTACCTAGCATCTACCTGGATAAGATAGAATATATTGTATTGTATTCAAGAGCTAGGTAGCTATGTCTCTTACCAACGTTTATGATGAGATTATATTAAATTAATATTAATATGAAATGTGTTGATTAGCTGATACTTAATCGTGTTTAAAATGATTATCCATCACTATTTCCTTTATATAATTATTTATGATAAGACCCGTGTTAGTTTGACTTCCCCACAACTAGTTCCCTTCTGAGCTGAGTTTTGGGGTTGCCTCCCAATCAGGTGTCAGCCTGCAACCAGTTCTTCTCTTAAAACTATTGTGTCGTGTCAAGGAACTAACTGGCTTCCATCCTAACAAACTAGAGTGACCCTGTGGTTGGAGGGAATCTTGTCGAAGGACAGTTCTTTCACAAACACATTGCTGGAAAGGTAGAAATGAGGCTCAGGTGTGTTTCTCTGGGACGATAGTTATATTAATATTGTAGAGGCCACTTATAAATATGTTACGTGTATAGATATAAACGTGCACTTTCAAAACTGACTGATTATATCAGCACACGGCTTATAAAATTGACTTAAATCTAGAACAGACACAACATCCAACCCCTCGGCCGTTAATTTTCACCGTGAAAGAGGAAACCTGAATTTCACCCATTGATAATTATTTTTTTGACGTGCCGGAAATCAAATCCGAGTTCTTATCTCAATAGGAAGACATTCTACCGACCGAGCTAACGTTTTGGACTCATCTGTAGACAATATAGAACCATTTTACTAGGAAAAGGTCCTTAGTACAAGTATTCCCAAACCTTTATCCTAGAAGAACCCTCGCACTAAAAACAATTGACTCTCGGAGCCTAAGATAAGCCGGAGCCTAAGATATATTGGAGCCCAAGGCCTCCGCTAAGCACAATTAGAAAAACGCTGCTCGAAATGGGCTTGAACCTGGTTCAGCCGCGTCAGAGCTCATGCACATGTGACCGCTTCAGTGACTGTGCGCGGAGTATATCATGTCATCCTTCAAGATGGTGTTGTGACGTGTATTGGGCGTCTGTTGAGCGTATCCCAGCAGTAACGAGGGGTTAGGGGGGGCAGACAAATGTCCCGCCAACACCCGGGCAAGTGTTACCATCCATCCCCCAGCAGGAGGGGAGGGGGTGTTGAAGAATGAGTGTTCTTCCCAACATCTGCTGCAGGGATAATCAACTCTTCTCCCTGGTTGGAGGGGAGTGAACTACGACTGTCTTAGTGAATAAATCGAGGAAACTCTTCCCCTTATTCTTGTTGACAATGGCAGGAGCGCTTCCCTTTAATCTTTTTGATAGTGGCAGTTCTCTTTATTCTTGTTGACAATGGCAAGAGCACTTCCCTTTAATCTTTTTGATAGTGGCAGTTCTTCTCTTTATTCTTGTTGACATTGGCAGGAGTACTTCCCTTTAATCTTTTTGATAGTGGCAGTTCTTCTCTTTATTCTTGTTGACAATGGCAAGAGCGCTTCCCTTTAATCTTTTTGATAATGGCAGTTCTTCTCTTAATTCTTGTTGACATTGGCAGGAATGCTTCCCTTTAATCTTTTTGATAGTGGCAGTTCTTCTCTTTATTCTTGTTGACAATGGCAAGAGCGCTTTCCTTTAATCTTTTTGATAGTGGCAGTTCTTCTCTTTATTCTTGTTGATAATGGCAAGAGCGCTTCCCTTTAATCTTTTTGATAATGACAGTTCTTCTCTTTATTCTTGTTGACACTGGCAGTAGTGCTTCCCTTTAATCTTTTTGATAGTAGCAGTTCTTCTCTTTATTCTTGTTGACATTGGTAGGAGTGCTTCCCTTTCATCTTTATGATAGTGGCAGTTCTTCTCTTTATTCTTGTTGACAATGGCAAGAGCGCTTCCCTTTAATCTTTTTGATAATGGCAGTTCTTCTCTTTATTCTTGTTGACATTGGCAGGAATGCTTCCCTTTAATCTTTTTGTTAGTGGCAGTTCTTCTCTTTATTTCTGTTGACAATGGCAAGAGCGCTTTCCTTTAATCTTTTTGATAGTGGCAGTTCTTCTCTTTATTCTTGTTGACAATGGCAAGAGCGCTTCCCTTTAATCTTTTTGATAATGACAGTTCTTCTCTTTAATCGTGTTGATAACGTCAGTAACTTAGACTATGTCTGTGGAAACTACCATATATATAAATTACCCATAATGCAGCCGGTTTACCTCCCATTACTTTTGGGTGATTTTCCGCACGTGATCCATCAACGTTGTTTTTATATCCTTTGCATCGCTTTCGCTAATGCGGCTTCATTCCTCCATATTGACCTTCCAAATTCCTACCCCTTAGATTAACAGGATGTCCAATGACCTGGAAAACAGATACATTTTAGGAAGTTTGCTTGGTCAGGGAAAATACAGGAAATTTGCTTGGTCAGGGAAAAGTCATGGAATTTGCTTGGTCAGGGAAAAGTCAGGGAATTTGCTTGGTCAGGGAAAAGTCATGAAATTTGCTTGGTCAGGGAATTTTGTATCGAATTTCTGACATTTTTACATATTCCTTAAATACGAGTCTTTTTTATTTAAACTTCATGATAAGCTATTTTGTTTCTAAACTATTTGCGGGGATATGATCCAAATTGAGAATTCCCGCTTATGGAAGGAACCACAAAGTATACTATCCTTAATTTTAGGATCATGTATCGCATTTCAAAAAATCCTCTGGGCAACCTTATGAAAAGCAAGCTTTAGTCCGACCGGTAAAATGTTTTCGGCTCTAGTCCCAGTAACAGACAGACGGACCGCATTGCGAAAG
The DNA here is from genome assembly GCA_902151455.1 of Timema bartmani. Classification (NCBI taxonomy): domain Eukaryota; kingdom Metazoa; phylum Arthropoda; class Insecta; order Phasmatodea; family Timematidae; genus Timema; species Timema bartmani. The sequence goes on along the minus strand of CABFWB010000661.1, from coordinate 220,247 downwards.
CCGCTTTTTCGGGTTTACGGGGTCATGAAACGTCAAAATCCATCAAAATCTTTATTATATTTATTTTTGACGTTCATAATAATACTTCTTCTCAAGAGGAGAAGGTAAAAAGCAAACTGAAAAAACAAGCTCAATGAATAGTGTTAACCGTCCATATAATATCTTAAAATGTCCACGGGTATATTTGTTTTCCCAAAGTTTGATCAAAACCAGTCCATTATTTCAACAGTTTACAAACACACGAGAATAACATAAGTATTGTTTTCCTTGGCGGCTGTAGAAGATGTCACAGCCATGAGCTATTAAGCGACAAATGAAGACACTTTACGTACTTGGAGACTAGAACATATCAGGCAGTTCATGCAGTGGTGTAGGACGCGCTATCTGGGACTGTATCTACGCATGCGCAACACCATAGAACACTCATTAAAACAATAAGTTAAGTCTCACGGCCTATTAACCGGGGAATTATACACTGGATTACGCTCGAACAAGAAAACTTTTCTAATTTCTGTTTTCTGCATTCTTCATTTGATATAAGAGAAACTTGGGTCAGTTAAAACGTTTTCTCGTCTTAAAAAACTTACTACTAATTTTTTATATGTTTTAAATAAAATGTAAAAATGTTTTTCTAATCTCAATTCGATTGTTTTCCAAAGTAAAATACAGACAACTGCACCACAATGCTACGTCTGTTTAGAGCTGTATTACTTAACAACGTTAGGAGCTATCTTCGTGGAGGGATGACTCTTTATGCATCCGACCAAGATCTTAATCTCGTAATCCGGGTTCAGAATTAAGTCCGCTAACACTCCCTTCGGTGATCGAATGGTTTGGGGCGTCACGCTCGCAATTTTACTGGACTGATGATGACTGAGAGAATACGGTCGTAGGTGCTGAGAGTTTTTTCCCCTAAATTATTTCTCACTATTCCATTACTCAAATACGTGTACACTTCCTCTAAACTCCACCTTCCTCATTCCTAACCCATCAATGTGAACATGTGGAGAGCCCAAACAGGTAGTAAGACGCGGTTCATTGAATAAAAGAGATTCTTTAGTCGGTGTTTCTATTACCTGTCAAACCTGGCTTGACTTATGAATGTATTACAGTTATTTTATAACCTCCCTGACTACAGAGCTGTTTCTGTATATTTGTTAATAACCTGCCGATTTTTCAATGCTACCAATAGACACGAGTAAAAATTTTGTTTCAAGAATTACAAAATCATATTTTCTACCGCAATATTCGCATTATTCAACAAGCTTTTTAAAGGACTATTAATTTTATCAGAAAAAACTCCCTCTCCCCCCTTAATTACGGGTGAGTGTTTGCCAACACGTCCTTGCTCTTCTTACCCCTGCTATATAGGCAGACTCCGCGCTTCACCCCAGGAACATGCTCGCTGTAGGCAATGCTAACAAACTTCCAGAACAACTTGGTACACTGGCCTCAATCTAAGATGTACAGTACATTCGTTCCTGAAATAAGAGCCACGTCCTGAAATGGTTTATTAAATAATTTGAAAATGCATATGGCTTAAGGGGGACTCCTCGGTTAGCGAGAAACTGCCGCGCAGACGTTCAGCTCTAACGCAATTTTTAATTCTACGATATGGTATTTCAAAATATGTTTCACGCCAAAATAAAGTCGAAAGATTCCAACAGATCTCTTTTTCCTCAATAACCCTATAGTTTGAGATTTATTAACAACAACAAATGTGTGAATATGTGACATTAGCTCTTTTTCAACGACTGTTTAGTCATATTCATGGAGCTATGAGACCAGGCTCGATGAAAAAGGGCTCTAGATTTAGCCTTCCTCTAACAATTAGTCATTCTTTGATATTTGAGAACTAGCAGCGATCTTTCCTCTTTACCTTGAGGTAAGAAGTTTCCTCTAACAATTATAGTCATTCTTTGAAATTTGAGAACTAGCAGCGATCTTTCCTCTTTACCTTGAGGTAAGAAGTTTCCTCTAACAATTACAGTCATTCTTTGATATTTGAGAACTAGCAGCGATCTTTCCTCTTTACCTTGAGGTAAGAAGTTTCCTCTAACAATTACAATCATTCTTTGATATTTGAGAACTAGCAACGATCATTCCTCTTTACCTTGAGCTAAGAAGTTTCGTAGTTTTCTTTCCCCTCTTTCTTATTGACGTGACAAAGAGTGCATGTAGGGGACGAGCTAAAGGGAGTATAAGCTTAGACAGAAAAGAGAAGAAGCTCCAGAAAACGGCACAGACCATTGTATTTTAAGCCGTGTGGCCTGAGAGCTATTGATAATTTCTTGCTGACCGAGGCGGCTGCGTTAAATAAAAATGTTTCATTTGAGAAAGCTATGATCGGTTGCCAAATCACGGGGGCTAGCAGCGCATATACATTTTAATTAACTCGTGAGAAATGTACAATTAGCTAATTTTATGACAATATGCATTATACAACTATTTACAAAATGCTCTAACTGCAAACTCCCGACTATCCGGGTTGATTGGTACATGAGATTGCATGGATAATCGAATACGTGACTTTTTTCTTTAATGTTTACATATGAACTGTATAATGTATAACATGGATATTCATTTATATAAAATCTACAAAGATGAATGGTTTCCTGAAATTTGTTGTAAAATAAGTAGCGATAGGCGTAAGGGGCGGGTGGTGGGACCAGAGTGTAAGTACGAGGGTAGGGGCTGAAGTTGTGACTAAAGCGTGTTAAGTTCTGTTCACAGTACCATGTTTACTGATGAGTTACTTCTTTGTTTGAACAAATACAAAAACTATTGTGTGCTGTAATATTTTGAAGAACCGTGAACGGATAATCCAGGTACGGATAATCGGGAGCTATATCATTCATAGACTATCCAAAGGTTTTAATTAAAATTATATCCTATGTTGAAATTCCAGACACAAGTGAACTGCTACTCAGTCATTTTGTCCCTGGATGAACTGTTCATCAAAACCCGCCTAAACACATTAGCGTATTTAGTACATAAACATATACACCGAACGGTTGGTACGACACAGTGCTAAAAAAAAACTGATTATGAACTGGGCGTGCATCCATATTTGGAATGTACTCTGAAAGGTAGCATGCTTCCCTTGACTAATAACACTATGGTAATATCTCATAAACTACACCATATTTGAACTCAGCAAGGTAGCATTCTTACCTTGACTGATTACACTATGACTATCTTACAAACTATACCATAATGTAACTAAGCAAGGCAGCAGTCTTATCTTGACTGATTACACTATGACTACCAATCTTATAAACCACACCATAGTGGAACCAAGCAAGGTAGTAGTCTTATCTTGACTGATTACACTATGACTACCAATCTTATAAGCTACACCATGGTGGAACCAAGCAGGATAGTAGTCTTACCTTGACTGATTACACTATGACTATCTTATAAACTACACCATAGTGGAACCAAGCAAGGTAGCAGTCTTACCTTGACTGATTACACTATGACCCTATCTTATAAACTACATCATAGTGGAACCAAGCAAGGTAGCAGTCTTACCTTGACTGATTACACTATGACTACCAATCTTATAAGCTACA
>CABFWB010000661.1:191385-213293 GCA_902151455.1 Timema bartmani | reverse complement strand
GGGGGGGGGGGGGGGGGGGGATTAGTCTACCCTGGTCGGTTAACCCAAGGAGGAACCGTCGCTGTTTGAACAGGTACTCGAGTCTACTTTAACACGCATATAGAGACAGTATTGAAATCGCGAACATTTTATATCGCGAGCTTGGAGTGAGTCTTTACGTTTTATGTACTCCTGAAAAAAAAAAAGTGTGTTTTACGATTCTGTCTGTCTGTAGCTACAACCGAACTGTTTGATGAGTATCGTTATTTTGATTATTGGAGAAAAATTAAGGATAGCTTAGTGATTATATATTTTTGAAAATTGGAAATATTTTGATAATGGTTTTAACAATTATTTTTGTTCTAGATTTATATCTGAAGAGTGTTTCATATGAGTACTAAAATAATGTTGTGTTGATATCCCTATTGTTGTTTTGTAAGGTTGGTTACGGTGAAGGGGTGCGGCTCAAGAGAGACATAGGAATGCGTTTTGATGTTATTTGTTGAACAATGCTACGGAAATGGGTACATCATATGTGATGGTGTTAGAAATATGCTAACTAAAAACTTGAACTGCATGGAGACCGTCATGTCACAACCCCGCAGGTTAACTAACGTGTCACAACCCCGCAGGTTAACTAACGTGTCACAACCCCGCAGGTTAACTAACGTGGCACAACCCCGCAGGTTAACTAACGTGTCACAACCTCGCAGGTTAACTAACGTGGCACAACCCCGCAGGTTAACTAACGTGGCACAACCCCGCAGGTTAACTAACGTGTCACAACCCCGCAGGTTAACTAACGTAGCACCCGCTTCGGCCTAACGCGCTACTCTCGTGGTAGACTAGACTGCCGATGACTGGGAGATCGCGGTTTGAATCTCGATTGAGGGTCGGGAAGGTGGTTTTCCAAAATTGTTTTCCACTTTCCCTTCACGCGTATGCTGGTACTCTTCCTTTAAATATAACCTTCCTAATCCCTTAAACCATTAGTGATTAACGTAATTAATACATAAGCGTATAAGCTGAATGGGTGGTAAGACGCGATACTCGTTCTCTGTCGCACACGACGCATGAAACTCAAGACCACGAGTGTCGTCTTATTTACGATCTTACAGTTCTCTGGATCTTAGGAGGGAGAGAGAAAGAGAGAGAGAGAGAGCGCTTCTCTCCCAAAACCACATCAATCGCCAACTTGAAGGGATGTCGGCTTCTCTTGCTGTGTCGTCTTAACCAATTAGCGAGCAGCAGATAACTGGCAACTCTCCACTTGTAACCACCTTCTTTTCCCAAGAAATAAAAGTCAGGCAGTTACCAGAGAGTAACAAAATATTTATTTTACATAAGAGGTATAGTTAAAAAACAATAAAATATAAACATACTACTATTGACCATAGCGTTTAAGGTCGCTGAATAGAAGTTAACACAATGAATCGTTATACTCAAAAATTGACCTTAACATTGCTATAGCTCTCCATGAACAGCAAACTAGGCTAGAGGGTTCAAAGTCCGGAGCATTAATGTGAATATACTATAGTGTGTATAATCAAAATAGACTAAAAAGTTCAAGTTCTGTGACTTTGAAATTTATACATTATTTCTAGAATAACGACGATAGACTAGAAAGTTCATAAAATAATCCAAGAATAACAATAATAGACTAGAAGGATCAGCTCCAAATACTCTTGATATTAATACTATACTTCAAGACTAACAACAATAGAGAGGAAAGTTCAAGTTCCATAGCTTTAATATTATTACTATATTTCATGACTAACAATAATGGACTAGAAAGTTCAAGTTCTGTGATTTTCATATTAATAAAATATTTCAAGAATAATACTAATTGACTAGAAAGTCCAAGCTCAGCAACTTTAACATTAATATTATATTTCATGTATATCATTAACTGACTAGAAAGGTGGCTCTAATTTTCGGGGCGCAATAATTACAATGGTCCCCACGACCATACAGCCAAACTATGTTAAAGCCTACTCCACCCTCGAGCTAACACCCCGTTCTCGGGCATAATAGGGAGGCGTGGTATAAAATACAATACCAAGAGAATATCTAGCAACAAATACAAAGTTGGCGTGCATCATAAAGTTAATACAACTGCGCCGAATATAAGTGCCCCGCTTATCAATAAGTTCCCGTTAAATAGAGTCCTAAACAATTCACACATAATAGCGGCGGTCAACATCCCTTAGGACTTCTTAAGGCAAACCAGGCAATCAATATTGCATTGACAATGTCAACAATTAGTATGAGCTACTCTCACAAATAATAGAGATAAAATGCGCGCTCAAAATCAAAGTCCCAAAAATAAGTTCCCCAACCAAGTTAAAAATAACGAAGACGAGGATATAGCCCAACCTCGTAGATAGAAAAAGGAAACCCATCCTAAATCTGACAATTATAAATGTTAGGTCTGAATCAGTAATTTTGAATGAAACCCCACATGGTAAGCCGAAAAAGAATTTAGATAGATACAATAAAGTTACATTCTAAGCTGTCGTCCTAACCTCAGTTAGCCTACGGCGCAATGAGTGACTATACAACCAAAACATCCCATTATATAGGGAGAACGAGGAGCCATGTTCACAGAGAGCGGGGAGGATAGCAGGGAGAAAGGAGGGGACTCTGCAGGCCATCAGCAGAACTAGAGACATCAATGATAGCTCTAGCGGAGGAAGCGGCAACTTAGCGCGCCGAACCACTTTCAGTTGTTTTTCTTTGGGATGGGGCTTCTTCTCGAGCTGGCAGCAGGACGACGGCTCAGCTTAGTCAATGGGATTGTGTGTTGGAGAGTGGTCAGTGCTCATGATGCCAGAGTTTGAGTCTGACGCGGCAGAAGGTAAATGTTTACCCCATTTGTTTGTAGCTGTTATATGTAACTCGTTACACACTCTGAGGCTGAGGACAGAACGCAAGCACGGCTGGCTGCCAGGGGGTTGTCACGCTGGCGTACCCTTGGGCTCTGTCAGTTGTAGGGATGGGAAAAACTGCTCCTTTAGTGGAGAAGGAGCAATCTATTACTGCTCCACCACTGGACCTGTTCCTTTTACCTGCTCCTTTTTGTCACAGTTACTATATTTGTACCTACTCACAGCCTTTTTTTTTAGCACCGCGTCTACTGCCCGTTCTGGTTATACGCATTTATGCCAATTACGTCAATGTGTTAGGGATGAAGATGGTCGATTCTAGAGAAAGTGCACCCACATTTGTTTGGAATGAGAGTTGAAAACGTTTAGGAAAAATCACCCTCAGTGCACCCAACTGGAATCGAACCTCAATCTCCTTGTCATCGGTAGTTCATTCTAGTGCAAGAGTGAAGCCAGAGACCAGAGGCTGGCAACCCTTTTGCTATCACGGGCTTTATGGGTTTAAAAAAAAGTTTGGCTAATTTGGAAAAAAGTAGAGCAAAAAAAGTTCAATTTTACATTTACCAATTAGTAATTATCTATTAAGTTCATTTTTTGAACAAATTGTTTGTTTGCTAAATATTTTGTGGGCTAGATAAAATCAGTTAGTCAGTAGATTGCTGACCCTTGCCTTAAATAATTTTACCACTAAGCGGTTCCCTTCAATGTTAATCATCAACTTAACAATTTATTGTGAGAATACATCACATACTGTGCTTGTATTGTGGAAATAATGTTTTGTACTACGAAAGCTTTCCCCTTCAAAACTCATTTGTGACTCCCCCAAATCCACTCTAAACTAGACCTATAATAGATAAATAAGGTTGCGCCGGACCTGATCTCAGCGCTGTGACAAGAACACAAAGCATCCACTTCCTTTTTACTTTACGACTGCTCCAAAATATCTCAGGAGCATAAAGGAACAAGGTTGCTCCGGACCTGTTACAGCGCTGTCTGTGCCAGAGATGAGGAGCAAGGTTACTTTGGACCAGTTCCAGCGTTGCCTGTGACAGAGAGACGAGGAACAAGTTTACTCCGGGCCTGTTACAGCGTGTATTTGATCCGTGGAGCTGTGACAAAAAGGAACAGCTCCTTTCGTCTGTCAGGAACAGGTTGTGAACGTGACGTCAGAGGAGCAGTGACAAAGGAGCAGGTTGTGATTTCACAACCCATCCCTAGTCAGTTGGGGAAATGTCTACTATGAGTGAAGATGATCTACTGCTCGCTCTGGTTGTGTCAAGTCATCTGACAAAGAAGAAAGTTCGGAACTATGGTGTGTACCCGTGGACAGTTTCATACTTTGTTCATCAAACTACGCCAACATTCAAACAGATTGTTCTTTAAGTACTACAGAATAAATGCAGTGAACTTTGATCTGCTGTGTTTCAACGTAAAAGGAAATAGTGACAAGCATTCTTGGTAATCAACAGCAGCTACCTCCAACCACAGTTTTCCCCTGACATCCCTGTCTGCATAGCTATGCGTTTTACACTCCACATTGCATCTCTTTTATACACTTTGTTTGTAAACAATACTCTGTCAAACACGACTGCGGTCACACGGTTACGAGACTGGAGAGAGACTGCGCTACTAACGCTAGTCTCACCCCGGCCTAAAAAGTAGGCTTGGTCAGCATTGAGCTACATTACTTGGCTTACCGACAACACGACTTCATCACTTACATTACACAACTTCACTGGCTCTACGAGAGGATAGCTGCAACTAAGCTGCTTATTTTTTACTGGATAAAAATTGTTTGATGGTATTAAATATAAATTTGATTTTGAAAGTTTCATGGGAAAGTATTTACGACTGTGCCGTACCATTTATTGTATTTTATTTCCCTATAGCGGTCATTTCATCGGGCCGCGCGCTGACCACTCCGTATATCCTCTAGTTCACCCCTCACTTCCTAGACAGCGCCACCACGTGTGTATTACCTCGCCCTTATAACTTTATTTGCCAGTTATATATTCTAAGAATGATTTATGGATTTAAAAGGGATGGTGGGAAGAAAGAGCTTTGTTTGAAATACCCAACCCCCTACTCCTCCACCCCATCAGGCTCTGCTTCTTAAAAAAAGTAAAATGAGACCTAACAAAACCTTGAGTGAATGAATATTTGTTGAGTTATTTATTCTTAGCACATGAAGTTGATAGATGAAGACAGTGTTTAATGAGTCATCAACACCATTCATTCATCCTTTAAGAGTCATTTGGTGTCGAGGCTGAGTGGTTAGGGGGTGTCAATTTTCCATGACATGTCGATATATATATCGAAAACTACGATATACCGATCTAATTATATGTGAGTTGTTTCCGATGAATTGCACTTGTCTGGTTGAACTGGAACATTGATATTGAGATGAAAATGGCTGCTTTTCTGTAATTATATTCTTCGCCAGTTGCAAATAATATACAAGTTTAGTAAAAATAGGGAGGGAAATCGACTGCGTTAAAATAAAGAAAAAAACGTTGTTGATTTTTATTTACACGCTTTAAAGAGTAAGTATGATGTATAGAATATATCGTTAAATTGATCAGTATATCTGATACTAAAATATCGATATAAAATATAGATTTATTTTACTAATTAATTGACATATTTATGATATCGCTATATCGTTGTCATCCGTAATTTTGGTCCGGCCATGGGTAGAAGGACATAACTCTTCACTGCTGGCGATTGTTCAAAGTGAATTATTTGATAAAGAGTTCAATCGTTAGTGAACATGTAGTCCATTGTTATATAATTACATAAATCGGGAAAATGGTGCTTCACTACATGTCATCTAAAACTCTCTCTACCTTCTTCCTACCTACCCTGAGAATAGCTCGGACCGGTAGTAACATATGGCGCACAAACATTAAATGAGGCGCATAGAATCGGGCTGTTGGTTCGAATCCCGCGGTCAAACGTTTCGACTGGATTGAAAATCAGACCGTACTGTATAAACAATTCCCCAAACTCCAATCATCTATTTCCCATGATAGCGCACAATAGTTTCATTGATTGGTTACTGTCAAACCCTTCACCGGATAACCCTGCATTTAGTTGTTATTTATTGTTACGATTTGTAAACACTAATTTATTTCATTTCTGTATTTCCAATTAATGATCCTGACGCCCATTAGTGTTTAATTGGTTCTTTGATGGCCGCCCATTTGATGTTTGCGTGGTTTTATCAGTTAGCCTGGACAGTTGTCAATATTGATAGCTCTCTTCTTTCATCAATGTGACTAAATGCTACACGTTACTATTGAACGTTTGGAGGCTTCAAGTCCTAACTTTTCATGGTGACACCCGACCCTGTAACTACCTGACCAGGGCTGGAATACAAGCTCACACCAGACACTGTAACTACCTGACCAGGGTTGGAATACAAGCTCCCACCAGACACTGTAACTACCTGACCAGGGCTGGAATACAAGCTCACACCAGACACTGTAACTACCTGACCAGGATCAGAATACAAGCTCACACCAGACAATGTAACTATCTGACCAGGGTTGGAATACAAGCTCACACCATACACTGTAACTATCTGACCAGGGTTGGAATACAAGCTCACACCAGACACTGTAACTACCTGACCAGGGTTTGGAATACAAGCTCACACCAGACACTGTAACTACCTGACCAGGATCAGAATACAAGCTCACACCAGACAATGTAACTATCTGACCAGGGTTGGAATACAAGCTCACACCATACACTGTAACTATCTGACCAGGGTTGGAATACAAGCTCACACCAGACACTGTAACTACCTGACCAGGGTTGGAATACAAGCTCACACCAGACAATGTAACTACCTGACCAGGATCAGAATACAAGCTCACACCAGACACTGTAACTACCTGACCGGGGTTGGAATACAAGCTCACACTAGACACTGTAACTACCTGACCGGGGTTGGAATACAAGCTCACACCAGACACTAACTATCTGACCAGGATTGGAATACAAGCTCACACCAAACACTGTAACTATCTAATCAGGTTCAAAATATAGGCTCACACCAGATCCTGTAACTACCTGACCAGGGTCAGAATACAAGCTCACACCCGACTTTGTAACTACCTGACCAGGGTCAGAATACAAGCTCACACCAGAAACTGTAACTACCTGACCAGGGTTGGAATACAAGCTCACACAAGACACTGTAACTACCTAACCAGGGTCAAAATATAGGCTCACACCAGATCCTGTGACTACCTGACCAGGGTCAGAATACAAGCTCACACTAAACACTATAACTACATAACCAGGGTCGGAATATAAACTCACATCCTACTATGTAACTACCTAACCAGGGTCAGAATACAAGCTCACTCCAGACACCGTAACTACCTAACCAGGGTCGGAATACAAGCTCACACCAGACACTATAACTACCTAACTAGGGCCGGAATAAAACTCGCATCCTACTTGGTAGCTACCTAACCAGTGTAAGAATATAGGTTTGCATGATACCCTGTAACTACCTAACCAGGATCAGAATATAGGCTCACACGAGACCCTCTAACTACCTAATCGGAGTCAGAATATAGGCTCACATGAGACCCTGTAACTACTTAACCAAGCGTAGAATACAGGCTCACACCAGACCCTTTAACTACCTACAAGAGTCAGAAAAGAGGATCACACCAGACCCTTTCATTATTTAATTGCAGACTATAAGTTAAATTGAACGAACTGTTACACGCCAAATACCACCGTTCAGCCGGGATTGAGCGTTTGTCTTTTCAGACTTTTAAATCCAAATAAAAAATGTAATTAAAATGTTCACAAGCCACTCAAAGCATGGAAGTAATATTTCGAAAATATCGGGTGATCATAACAGAGCTTGGTTCATTTCCTCCCCACATCAGTGGGTTCATTATTGTGAATACTAATGGCGCTGAGCTGTCATGTAGAGTGGCTCTGACCACGCGTTCTACACTCGTCATGGACTACCGAGGGTTGTCCTCTCTCACTATGCAGGGGGGGGACATTTTCCCGCTGGATGTCCCCATGTCGTGTCAAGTCTCGACCGAGCATCCCTCATGTGTGGTCATTGTGTTAACATGCACATGTGAAGTGTACAACACGATACGCGCAGATAATTGAAACACGGAATATTCGTGTGTTTTATGGATGTTGACCCCACATGATACTCGTAATACTTGGTTACTGTCCAACACCGTGGCTGTACCTTCTGTACTCTGGTCCTGATGTTCCTGTAAGGGAGTATTGTGTCTAACTCTTATATCCAAATGTTCCTGTAAGGCTGCATTGTGTCTAACTCTTATATCCAAATGTTCCTGTAAGGCTGTATTGTGTATAACTCTTATATCCAAATGTTCCTGTAAGGCTGTATTGTGTCTTACTCTTGTATCCAGATGTTCCTGTAAGGCTGTATTGTATCTAACTCTTGTGTCCAGATGTTCCTGTAAGTCTGTATTGTATCTAACTCTTGTGTCCAGATGTTCCTGTAAGACTGTATTGTGTCTAATTCTTGTATCCAGATGTTCCTGTAAGGATGTATTGTGTCTAATTATTATAAGCAGATGTTCCTGTAAGGCTGTATTGTATCTAACTATTATATCCAGATGTTCCTGTAATTCTGTATTGTGTCTTACTCTTGTATCCAGATGTTCCTGTAAGGCTGTATTGTGTCTAACTATTATATCCTGATGAGTAGCGTGATTGACCGTTGGGAACCCCAGTTCCTCTGAAGAGTCAAGTCACTCACGACATCCTGTTTGATAGAATTGCCGTTATAATCACCCTACATTGCTCATAACAGCGCTGTGATTTCCCCCCTCCAATTTTCAGCCCCTTTCCACATCAGTAATTTATTCACCGCACCCCTAAATTGTTCGTTCCTAATTTTTTGCCCCAGGGTTTTGGGTGGGAGTTTATGGTTCATTCCTGATTTTTTATGCTTGCTTATTAGATTTTAATGTGTGCCCCAGCCCCACTAAATTTTTGCCCCATTAGATTTCAATGTGTGCCGATTAGTTTTTAATGTGTGTCCATTAGTTTTTAATGTGTGCCCATTAGTTTTTAGGTGTGCTCCAGTGTTTTGGATGGGAGTTTATTTTATTTATTGGCAGAGGGAAGCGAGCAGTCTCAGGCGTCGGACACTCCTCCCGTAAAGTGTTGGCAATTCTGCTTAGTCTAGGCAGTGGGGGCAGAAGGTCCAAGCCGAGACATTGCCCACCCCATGGGGCAGGGACCATAACTAAACAGCCAGTGTTTGGGGCTCGCCCCTCAGAATCCACAGACTGAGAGTAGTGGAGCACATAATGTTGTCGATTCGGAGCCCGATTACTAATGAGTGAAGAAAATATCGAGACCACAACCTTGGCAGGAGGATATCAACACGTGACAGTATCACGCCTTGGCAGTAGGGCACACAGATAATTGAATCGACCCCCCCCCCTTCCAAGTTTGAAGAGAGCATTTACTGTTATTTTCCCGGTGCCCCAGGGCATTCATTACTCGGTGATGATCATACTACTCATGTTCAATGAGGAAAATACTGGCTTGCTCACTAATTATCATTTAGCGTGTACATCCTGAAGACATGGATCTTTGTGGTACCACTGGTACAATCGGCACCTAAAAAATTTAGCCTCAACCACCGGTACAGTCGGCACCGTAGCCTCAACGGAGTGTATCCACAATCATGTAGTGTAGGTAGAATGGTGCACACTTATTCAATAATTTTTACTTATTATGTTTGAAAGAGGGACAAGACTATAGTGAACCAAGGGTCTTGCGCTGTTGAAAAGTAAATGGGGGAGATGTGTACCAGCATTTGTGTAGGGAGCGAGGTTGGGAAAAAAACACGACAACAGTGGTTGGATAGCTGTCCTTCACAGCATATTGTGCCCTTATCTACCAGGGTAACATATCCACTGACAGCCATACCAACATGGACCACTGTTGGCGAAGATAAGGAAGAGTAAGTTAGAAATGTTCCAGCATTTACGTGGAGTGAGGGGGAGAGAAACCATTTAGTGAAAACTAGTGACATTACACCTCGGTGGGGATTCGAAACCCCGACCTCCCCCGCCATAATTATATGAGCTACACGCACCCTTTCTGATTAAACATCTATATATTAACTAAGATAATGTGGTGGGGTGATTAAGAAAATGTTCCGGAGGGACAACTACCAACAGTTTACCGAGCAGAGATTTGATTCCAACATCTCCCTCCAGAATTAGATGAGCCTGACATTTAGATGGCGTGCCCACATGGATTCGAACCTTACCATTGTTTGCGCGGCTGACACCTCTAATGTCTGTTAGAACGGTCGTACTTCCTTCCAGTGGCTGAGTGCACCCCCGCATTTGCGAAATCAAAAAGGATTTTATCGGGTAGATCTGGTTGGCCAGATTTTCCGTCTGATATAATTAGACCATGTAGAATGTGTATCCGCATTTGCTTGGAATGGGAGTGGAAAACTACTTAGGAAAAGCAATCTCAATACACCAGAACGGGAAGCAAACGCCGATCACCCTGGCATCGGCAGTCTAGTATAACATGATAGTGATGCCTTAGACTATGCTACCATCGATGCAGGTAAACAAGTTTTATAAAACGCATTCCCAGTCACTTTAATTTAATAGTCGAACAAATTGAACTGTGACTAAATAAAGGGGGGCCCAATTTTAGAAAATACATGAGAAATGTTCAGATATAAAATAGGTTGAATAATCATATGGCCCTTCTTAGTTATAATATGAATAAATTAAAACCTTTAAAGCTGAAACATGGTTTACATATGTTTGGGGGTGCCTGCGCGTGTTCACCCCCTGAAATTGCATCTATTACAGAATCATAGTATAGTTCTGTTCTTCCTACCAAACAAATTAAATATATTCATACGTCAAGTCCGTTATCTGTAACAGTCACTTTTAATAGATAACTGATATTAAGGCAGAGACTATAAGACAACTAATAGCCGGACACACCATATTAGTTGTATTAATCACCTGAAAGGGAAAAGGAACTCAATTCACTGATCGTGTGTGTGTGTGTGTTAATTCAACGTCACTCTGCGGGGAAAAATATGACATCTACAATCAACTATAAAGGTAAGATATAGATTTTTTAGTTCGACACTACCTGTTTTATTGTTGATACCTAAGGAGAAAGTAAAAAGGAACTAATTTTCGGGTTTAAATAACAAATTCACGCACAAGACCTAACTTCATTTTTATTTATCATTTGTAACTGTTGTGATGGTAGAATACAAGCCTAGTCGTAAATTCCAGGATATTCAAATACTTGGAAGGAGTAGCAACCTACACATGACAAGTTAGTTTGCCTGTTGGAATAGTATCAACATTAATTTATTAATAATGTGTTATCTTTGCTGATTATGAGTTAATAGAAATGACAAATAAATAAGTTTTATTTTTAAATTTGGTCTCAACTATATTTTATTAACATAATAATATGTAATCTCAAATACAATTTATGGGGACCTTTAAAACAATCGGTCAACGCTATAGACTTGTGTTGTTGGGAGAGGGTAGCAAAATTAATTTAATAAACATGTCAAACAAAACCAAATTTTATTTTCAGAAATATTCTAACGCTCTCACGCCGAAATTAGAGGAAGTGTACCCACATTTGCACAGAGAGAGAATGGAAAGCCTCCCTAAATACGCCCGACACTAATGAAGGAAACTATAATATATCCTTTAAATTGAATACTATGGCGTGGATTTGTTTAGCTTACACTGAACATTTATTAAAAACTTATATTGTCCATTTACAATACTCACAGAGCCTCCTATCGTTCTCTATATCTTATATTTATAACAGGAAGGAAGTAAGGCTGAACAAATTAGCTTTACTAAGGGAAATGGATATAATTTTTTTCCGAGTTGGAAGTGGGGAAACGAATTATGAAAATGTATCCAAAAATAACCTGTGGTGAGGTAAAACCCCCGAACTTCCTATAACTATTACCAAAATCTGTTTCTAAAATGGAAACTTGGACGTAATTATCTGGTAATCTGGAACACGTATTATCTATGGAACACATGAACTCGACAATTTTTAATTATTATTATTTAGTACAGCAGCTTACTACCCGTTCGGTTTGTACGCTTAAGTACTAATTACGCTAATGGATTATGAATAATAAAGGTTGAATTTGAATATTAAATTATAATTTCCACAAGTCGGAAGGATTCTGAATATTTAAACATTACTATAAGTTACACAAGTCAAAAGGACTTTGAATATCAAACATTATTATAATTTTCACGAGTCAAAAGGACTCTGAATATTAAATTATAATTTCCACAAGTCGAAAGGACTCAATATTAAATTATATTTTCCACAAGTCAAAAGGACTTTGAATATTAAACATATCAAATAATTCCATAAGCTGAAAGTAAAGGACTCTGAACATTCAACATTATTATAAGTCGGAAGGACTCTGAAATATTTATTAAATATTTCCTTTTAAAAAGGACTCTGAATATTTAACTACGATACCAAGCCGAAAAAGAATTTAGATTTATAAAAGCCAAAACTTAATTTAGAGCTTACATTTGTTTTGGGAACACGTAGACGTGCCCAAGATAGATATCCTGCCAAGAGTGACTCGTCCTTCGATCTCCTGGCAGTATTTATTCGATATCATCAGAGAGGGGGGAAGTAGGGGTTACACACACAAGATGGATACAAAGAGACAAAAGAGAGGGGTAAGGGGTAATAATGGACGGGGAACATGTGACTAGAAAGCCCTAGAAGGCCGCAGAACAGTGTTCTTGGCACGTGGAACAATCTAGTGCCGGATACGTTACAATTCACTCTTCCCGGTGGCCTCAGCGAACACTCGATGTTGACCCGGCTAATTTCCTCGCGCTTTCATTCTAAACAACACGTTCGTGTTAGCCGATTGTGTGGCGTGGGAGATAGCCAACTTGGGACGTACACAGTGGGATGGGGCTCGGTGAGTTTAGAACATTATACTGTTTCAGTTGTGGTGAGATATGATTAGAAATAATTTAGTGTCCAGTTTTTTGAAATTCAAAGTTGTAGCTTATGATAAGACGTTATAAAAATGGAATTATATTTTAGTGGTAATTGTCTTCAATTACTTAGTTGTATACAAAGTTTTATTTGACACAGTTGAATGATTATAATTTGATAAGAAACACATGCACTGACAGGATGGATATTCTAAAATATTATAATTTTAAAGCTTATAACACTTTAAAATACCATATTATGTAAAATCGAATATTCAAATAAATATTAAATAAATGGGATTAAAGCTTGGAGTTAAATGTTTTCAATTACATAGATTTATATAAAGTCTTATTTGGTATACTTGGATGGTAAAGGATATTAAAGTTGTAAATATTTGATTTTGACATAGTTGAATGATAAAGGAAAATTTATTATATTAGCTGTAAGTGAATAAAGATTACGTTGTCAAACTACAGTTTTAATAGCCAAGGTCAAAAATGTAGCAACTGTAGGCCTACGATTTTGCACATGCAGTGACAAGATACATATTCTAAAAGATCATAACACTTTAAAATACAAAACAATAATTATTAGATACATTTGAATGATAAAGGAAAATTTACGATATGATAATAATAAAGTTTTAAGTATTTGAACAATAATAAACTACCTTTATGATCGACTGCAGCTGCCATTTTTTCTTGCGGAGTGACGTTATACGACACATATTCACAATCACTGAATCACTTAGTTGTATATGACATAGTTGACAATATGTTGTGACATTTGTAAAAATAAAGATTACATTGTAAATGATGGAGTGGAATGCTGGTCCGAATCTAAATCAGTTATACTGGGTGATTTTCCACTATCTTTCCATGCAAATATGGATATATTTTTCTCTACCTTACTCATCCCTGCGTAAATTAACCTAGTCTGAGCGAGTACTATGATTGTCCAAGGGTCTATACAAATGGTTTTGGTAAATAAAAAAAACTTTATTTATTAATGGTGGTGTGTTTTTTATATACCTGGGCAACATTTAAAGTGTATCGAAATAGTTTTTTTTTCAGCATTATCTTGGTGGCACTCCAAATTATGGAAATTGTTGGGGGGTGGTACGCCATTCAAAAAAAAAAAAGTTTGTGAACCGCTGGTTTATACGGTACCCTTCATATTGCAATAAACTCCTGCACAATATAACCCATGGTGTGCAACTTTGATTTTTGCCGCTATATGCATGTGATCTGAAACTGCCTGAGACATGAAAAAATTAGCACTTTATATCTACTGTCGACTATTGGATATATGGGAAGGGTTTGAGCAATAAGTAATATTGTAACATGTCGGGAATTTTAATGACAATCAAACATTTGACAAACAACAGTAATTAACCAGCAAAATTTATGACGCTGTAGCACTTCGGTACTTTTGACCCAAAAAAAACCCACACAGTCCTTTGTTTTAGTCGATGGAAAAGGGTTTGACCTAACACACCGGATTATTGGGTGGTCTATCTGCAAGAATGTGCCACGGTGTTTTATAGAGCGCCCAATAGGTTGGTTGTACATCCTCCTTCGCCTCTCTTCGACGTCGCAAGGGTGGCGTTGAGGACGGAGCCGGTGAACGCTCGCGTCGGTTGGTCGGTTTCGGCAGAGGACGACGAACACCGGAGGTGGGTGTTAGAGAACTTTCTCCATTAAATGCAGCTAGATTGATGCTGAAGGAATTGTTCAAAATACCTGTTGGTCGTGGTGGTGTTGGTGTTGACGCCCGTCGCTGTGCTAGATGGTGAATGTAGAAATCAGGCAATAATAGTGACGGCGATGGTGGTCTGGGGCCCTGTACTGATGAACATTCCCGATGTGGCCGAGGCACAAATATGTCGTTGGGGTTGTTTTTATCCTCAGTGTTGTGTTCCATCTTTTGTATGGATAATGGATATTCTCACAACAATATATACCTCCTCCCCTGTCTTTTCTCAATGACGTCAGAATCCGGGGTGGTAATAATGCTGGATGTGAAAATAGACATGCGTGCATTCTTCTAACAAAACCTGTAACTGCTTTCCGAGTGTTTTAGTACCAAGGGCAAAATATTTTTTTTTTTTTTTTCGAAATTCGCTCTTACGATTCTGGATATCATTATTACAAACACAAGTTGAAACATCTACTTGTGATAAATATTAGATATTTAGAACGATGGGAGGCTCTGTGAGTATTTGGTCTCGGTCCCTTCAGTGGTCGCGCTCAACCTTTACAAACATGAGCTATTGAAATTAAAATGTGTGATAGTTACTTTAACGGTTTGTAGGAAATATAGAAACTGTTCATTTAATTTTATACTATTTTGTTAGTAAATTTATTTGATAAACAAATTGATGGTCCCTGCGGCATTACAAAACCCTAATTTGAGACAGTTTTCAAATTTTATAAAAATATTTTAATGGTTTGAAGGAAATATAAAACCGGTTCGTTAATTTTTTAATTGTGTTAAAGGAATTAATAAACACACTATTCCTAGATATTTAAAGCGTTACAACTTATGAATTTATGTAAAAGTTATATAGACGCCGTGATTTTTCCCTAGGTATTTAACTTATGAACTTATGTAAAAGTTTTAAATTATTTCATCAAAATATATAGACGCCGTGATTTTTCACTAGATATTTAACTTATGAACTTATGTAAAAGTTATATATTATTTCATCAAATTATATAGACGCCGTGATTTTACCTAGATATTTAAAGCGTAACAACTTATGAATTTATGTAAAGTTATAAATTATTTCATCAAAATATATAAACGCCGTGATTTTTCACTAGATATTTAACTTATGAACTTATGTAAAAGCTATATATTATTTCATCAAATTATATAGACGCCGTGATTTTCCCTAGATATTTAATGGGTAACAACTTATGAATTTATGTAAAAGTTATATATTATTTTATCAAAATATTGTTGCGAACATTAAATGATATTTAAAATATTTTTTTTTATTTTTGGTTGGCATTTCTAATATTGATTCAAGGTCCTCATAATTGTATTTGATATTACTTATGAGTTTATGTAAAAGTTACATATTATTTCTTCAAAAGTAGCATCTATCGGCACAACAGTTACAATTTATAACTGAATGTGTTAGAATGTGTGTGTGTGTGTGTGTGTGTGACATCTTACCTTAAACCCATATTAGTTAAAATTAAAAACCAATATTTAAACACTTAAACTGGTTGAAATGATAATATTAATAGTATACTTGTTTCTCCTTTTTACTCATATTCTACAGCTCAATAATTTTTTTTGTTGCTAAAGCTATATTAACTACACATGTGTAATCAATAAAGCTTAACATTTAGCATTCTACGCTATTTAATATTTCATTCTGGCAATGTTGCTATCTCCTTCCTGTCTTTGATTCTCCAAGGATTTACAAACAACATATTCTAGGGATTAAAAAAACAAAAAAACAAATTTTTCTTACTAGTTATTTATTTATTGACAAACAGCAAGTGATTAGTAAATTGTATTGAAAACATTCATAGCATACAACAGAAACCACATACATTTTTTAATGACATTCACCAATATTATTTAGGCCTTGTGAGCTGTACAAGTAATTAATTAGAGCTCGTATGGTATGGTTGGTTGATGCAGTTGGAGTTCGAACACCGTCCTATTAAACTGAGGGTATTTTAATTACACTATTTCCAACCCTCTCTCCACACAAATGCGGATACACCTACCCCTCATAAATACTTTTATTATTCCTAACCCTATTAGCATATTTAAATTACTGTATGACATGTCGCCGGTAGCGCCGATGACGTTAGCAAAGTTTGTGAAATACGGCTACGGCAGCATATTATATTCAGGGAGCACGCCTAGTTTTTTAATTCACTTTCACACTTTGTCCTCTGAGATATATCATACAGCATGGTTAGATTTAAATCGCTTACAATCCAGATAATAGGCAGACTTTGGAAGGAAGACGTTACCGAAACTGTCCAAACCGATTATGTAGTCATTGGACGTTTCATCCATAATTTTAACATCTGAATAAGTTTTGTACATTGTTAAATCCTCGAGATTTATGGGTTCTTCGGACTTTACCTCCTCCTCCGTTGGTGGTGGGCACGCGGGGTGACTCTGGCTGTGAGTACTCTGATGTCTGGTAGGTAGGCGACTCGGGGGGTGGAGGCCTGGGCAACACGGCCACAACGTCCCCTTTGCGGAAATTATACACAGCCAGTGGTGGATTTACCAACAGGCTGAGTAGGCTGGAGCCTAGGGCGGCAGATTTTAGGGGCGGCAAATTTGGNTCTTATAGAAATTAAAAAGATTCATATTTATATACCTAAATGTTATTAGGTCCATACAAACAATTCAACATGTAGTATGTTCCACCACTTAGATAATTTTTTCTACAATTTGCGTGGTCACGTTTGGTTGCGGCGCGGGAACGAGTGACATGACCGTTCGCTAATTGTGTCTGGCCGAACCTGACTGCACGAGCGCGGCGTGGTGCGCCGGAACCGAAGTGGGGTCGTGCTGTCTAAGATCTACCTTAAGCCAAGAAAAGCTAAACGCCTTAGCTCTTTTGTACATAGAGTCAGAACTAATGAACAAGATTTCATACGATGATATAATTGATGATTTTGCGAATAGAAAATCGCGCAAAAAGGCATTGTAAAACTTTCATAACTTAATTGAATTTCATCGTCATCATCAGCCGGATTGTTACCAGATAATTGAATATATTATTTTTAAACTGTAAGTAAGTGCAATAAAAATTATTTAATCACGTTTACCAAATGTACATTATTGTGTAAGTAGTATTAAGGCATACCTTCTTTACCTCGCTTTATTAGTAGTATATGATTGAGCTTTTATTAGCTCAGAAATATACCCAAAAACTATTCCTTGTGCAAGCTTAACTAAATCGTTGGATTGTAAAAATAATCTAGGAACTGACACATTGTAGAGGTCGGTAGGGGCGGCAAAATTTGAATAGCCTACTGGCGGCAAATGTGTAAATCCGCCACTGTACACAGCACATATCACATCACACATCACACAGGTAAGACTCCTCGATTCTCTCGTGGAATAGTACTTCATTCGCTCTTAACGTGTGACAGGTAGAGTCGTAGAACTCGATTTAGTTTCGTGTCTGTCTTGGTTCACTACTTTGTAAATTACATGTGTCTCGCTCACGGCCACACTGTGAATATTTTCTGCTATCATATAGGCACGCCCCGCAATCGTATGACCCACAAACATTAAATTAATATAGCTGGTTATAATCACGGTGAGCGTACCTGACGCTAAACACGTTGAATGATTTGCTGAGTCTTTAACCTGTTCACTGTGCAATTCAGTAATACACGTCTTTAACTCTTGCCCTGATGCTAAACTTGTTCTAACAGCCAGTGGATATGTGTTGCCTGATGTTGTTAACTGCTCGGTGCTGCTGCCCGTCTCTTAAACGCGTTCAAATTCCACAATTGTAGGTGTACCGGGTTTTACTCCGGCGCAGGTAAATATAAGTTTTTCTTTACTAAGATCACACACGTCTTCATCTGTTAGAGTACCAAAATGACAGGGTAAAAAATACACAAAACTCGCCATCTATATATGCTATTTGGCGTCTCCCGAACTTTTAATTTATTCACCGAGTACTTTTGATCGACGATTAGATCACACAATTTTACGGTCTGCACGGCGTCAACAATATTTACCAGCTGCTGTAACTTGTCCGTCTCTACCCGCTCTAAAAACGCTTATAAATAGTCGACCAAGCGACCCCCATATATATTCACCCCCGATTGACGTCACGTGGTCTTGTGGTACCCAAACCCAAACACTCTGGGAAATAACAGTAAATTTTCTCACGGATGTGGAAAGGGGGTCTGGGAAAATCACAGCGCTGCTATTAGCGATGTAGGGTAGTTATAGTAGTAATTTTATCAAACAGGATGCCGTGAGTGATTTGACTCGTCAGAGGAACTGGGGTTCCCAACAGTAAATCACGCTACTCCGATGTTACTATAGTTCTGTATTGTGTCTAACTCTTGTATCCAGACGTTCCTGTAAGGCAGTATTGTGTCTAACTCTTATATGTAGATGTTAATATAGTGCTGTATTGTGTCTAACTCTTATATCCAGACGTTCCTGTAAGGCAGTATTGTGTATAACTCTTATGTTACTATAGTGCTGTATTGTGTCTAACTCTTGTATCCAGACGTTCCTGTAATACTGTATTGTGTCCAACTCTTGTATACAGATGTTACTATAGTGCTGTATTGTATCCAACTCTTATATCCAGAGGTTCCTGTAAGACTATTGTGTCTAACTCTTGTCTAATTCGTGTGTTTGTTCCGTCCAGTGACCAAGTTCATACGTATCGGCATCGCGGACAAGAATGACAACCCTCCGTACTTCGACAAGGCTCTGTACGAGGCGGAGGTGGACGAAAACGAGGACATCCAACACACCGTGCTCACCGTTACCGCCAAGGACCATGACGAGTGTGAGTACATCTCTCTCTTTCTTCATCTCTAAGAGGCCATTCTTAAAACACATAACACTCTTTTATCAAATTTTTTGACTCCACCCTCCCCTCTCAAACCTGTGTGACGTAACTTTCTACAGCAAAACACATAATCAATTTTAAATACTTAATATAAATTATTTTGTCAATATTATAATTAAAGTACGATCAGTGATACGTAACACTGTGATGTATCAACCTTCCTCCCATGTAACACCATGTAGACATAGAAACGCCTCCTCCCCACCCCCTCAAAAGTGTTACATGGTTTATGGATGACCCCTAACTGCAGCCAAAACATGGCCTGTCTCACCCACTTGCGAGGTACTGTACGTACAGTGAGAAGACTCGAGTGTGTGGGAGTTAGCAAAACTACGGAGAAAACAATTCAGTAGATTTATTTCATTTTACTTAACGCCATGAATAATTATATTTGTAATTTAAAAAAATAGACATGGCAAATTACTCTCACATTAAAATGTGATGCAGGGTTCCTACGCGCCATGGAAAACCTGAAATTTTAAAATACTTCTTCCAGGCCTGGAAATGTTATGGAATTTCTCATTTTTACAATTTTTTTCTGGAATTTTTTATGTTGTCCTGGAAATTCCTTTGTCCCCTTTTTTTAAACAGCACAGTAAATTATTATTGTAAAAATTAGATAACCTTTATTATATTTGTAACCAAGAAATAAAAGGTAATCAAAACATAATTAATATTAACGACTATTTGCAAGTGATTTATTTATTCATTTGTGGTATTAAACGTGCACTTTCTAAACAGATTGATTATATTTGCACGTGACTTATAAACTACCCTTATAGTATTTTGCCATGATTGCTTTAAATACACTTGTCCTGGAGGAATTGTAGAGAATCCTTGAAAGGTCCTTGAAATGTCCTGGAAAAAATTTCATGATTTTGTGTAGGAACCCTGTAATAAATACATACTTTGGTCAGACAGAGATAATAAATTATTTGCCACGCACTTAGAAGATTTTGCAACCGTGTCCCAGTAGATCTCGGACCATATTCCTCACACCAGACTGTACTTTTGTTCCTCCGAGCCATTGTTTGTAAATCTGCACATCTTTGACATAACTTTACGTTTGTTCCCCCGAGTTATTGTCTGTAAATCGGCACATCTCTGACAGAACTGTACTTTTGTTCCCCCGAGCTATTGTCTGTAAATCGGCACATCTCGGACAGAACTGTACTTTTGTTCCCCCGAGCTATTATCTCTAAATCTGCACATCTCTGACAGAACTGTACTTTTGTTCCTCCGAGCCATTGTCTGTAAATCGGCACATCTTCGGACAGAACTGTACTTTTGTTCCCCCGAGCTATTATCTCTAAATCTGCACATCTCGGACAGAACTGTACTTTTGTTCTATCTCGGACAGAACTGTACTTTTGTTCTCTCGAGATATTGTCTGTAAATCTGCACATCTTTGACATAACTGTACGTTTGTTCCCCCGAGCTATTGTCTGTAAATCTCCTCAGCTCGTAGTCCCCGGGAATCTGTCCTTGTCTGGAACTCAACTTCTCCCACGGCCAATACAGTCTTCTTTTGTCCCCGGAGTTGAACCGAAAGGAGCGGGGAATGAATGTCGATTGCTACTAATCTATTATTGATGCAGACAAGAGCCTGTGATGCTCGTTACGATTTAACTTAAGAAACAAACAAATCTGTGAGTTTGATGTACTCTATTTGAACAGTTACAATATTTGTTTCAAAACATCTCCCATCAGAGTAGCCGTGCTCTTTTCTAAGTCCTGATCATACATATATTCAATATCCATACTAGGGGTGTACAGTTGGTCTCTAAATATGTCCCGGACTGATGATTTGTCCAAATATATGTTAAACAAATTATTGCAATTGGATATATATGAAAATATTTTACTTAGCCTAAGTTTGTTGCTAAAAGGCTTAAATGTAAAACTTGTTCAATTTGCACACTATCGCAGCTAGCTTTGAGTATTTCTCACTCATTCTGACTTTTTTTTCCCTGTTAACTTTTAGCTCTGACTGTACGAAGGCTAATTCACTACTTTCATGTGCTGTATCCTATAACCTTCCTTGTTATATCGCTACTTTTCATTGAAACAATTTATGACGTTGTTAAATAACATGGGTATAAAAAACATCCAAAAAAAAGCATTCAAACCTTCTGCCGCCCTATGACTGATTTTAGTGTGACTAGACCGAAAATACCAGGGGAAAATAGGTCACTGTAGTGATAAGAAAGCTAATTTGTATTTGCGCGAGAGAACAGTGTTGAAAGGAGGGGTGGGGGGACGGACTATTCAGGGTAAAATAAAGACAACTTATTACACCCAGTCTGGTCTATAACCCAAACCTCTCTCTCACTGGATAAATCAGGAAATGACGAAATTGACACTCTTGTCCTCGCGTGGAGAGAAGGTAATTGTAACGGGAGGGGGAGGGGGGGGGGGGC
>CABFWB010000661.1:169403-181524 GCA_902151455.1 Timema bartmani | reverse complement strand
GTAACTGCTAGGGAACACTGCGCTATTAGTTGTGTAGCTGGCACTCTAGAGGGGGGTAGGAGCTACTTTCTGGTGGGAGGAGCTACTCTATGGTGGGAGGAAACACTCTCCGGGGGTAGGAGCTACTCTCTGGTGGGAGGAGCTACTCATGGTGGGAGGAGCTACTCTATGGTGGGAAGAGCTACTCTATGGTGGGAGGAAACACTCTCCGGGGGTAGGAGCTACTCTCTGGTGGGAGAAGCTTGTCTCGGGGGGTAGGAGCTACTCTATGGTGGGAGAAAATACTCTCCGGGGGTAGGAGCTACTCTCTGGTAGGAGGAGCTTATCTCGGGGGGTAGGAGCTACTCTATGGTGGGAGAAAACACTATCCGGGGGTAGGAGCTACTCTGTTGGGAGGAGCTACCATCTGGTGGGAGGAGCTACCATTTGGTGGGAGGAGCTACTATCTGGTGGGAGAAGCCAGCAATATAAGATTAGTTTTTATAAATTGGATGAACCTATACGAATATTTAAATTGGTACCGGAAGCCCTTAGCTAGCTTTTTTTTGTTACTAACTAAAGTCTATATTTTGTCCTTTTTTTTTAGAAAAATTTGTCATTTTTTTCCTCTTGTTTTGACAAC
This sequence comes from Timema bartmani, assembly GCA_902151455.1. Classification (NCBI taxonomy): domain Eukaryota; kingdom Metazoa; phylum Arthropoda; class Insecta; order Phasmatodea; family Timematidae; genus Timema; species Timema bartmani. The sequence goes on along the minus strand of CABFWB010000661.1, from coordinate 180,902 downwards.
TTTTTAAGTCCTGCATAGTTTAAGGTGGAATGGAATGAAACGCGGTTCAAGGGCAGTATTTTTGCAGTTTTTATTGCAAACAAATTTGTCACCCAAAGTAAATAAACTATTGCTCCAGTAGATGTGTTCATGTATAAACCATCACTCCAGTAGATGTGTTCAGGTATAAACCATCGCTCCAGTAGGATGTGTTCACGTATAAACTATTGCTCCAGTAGATGTGTTCAAGTATAAACCATCGCTCCAGTAGAATGTATTCAGGTATAAACTATTGCTCCAGTAGATGTGTTCAGGTATAAACCATCGCTCCAGTAGGATGTATTCAGGTATAAACTATTGCTTCAGTAGATGTGTTCATGTATAAGCTATCGCTCCAATAGATGTGTTCAGGTTAATATCCTCCACATGATATTATCAACAGTTGTTGAATATCTATCAGAAGTATTGCTACTTTTAACAACATTTTAAAACGAAGAGTAAGTTAAAACTCATCAAACTCCGTGATGTCGATGCACTAAATCAAACTAAACGTCTCTACTGACGAAATATATTGTAAGTAGTTTGTCCAAAACTTGTCGTAAAAACTGTACCCAAAAAAAAAGGACCTTAACTCGCGATCCCTTTCGACCCACCTTAAAGCCCCCGTCTGAAGTCCTCCTAGTTCTGAAGACTGTCCCTTTCTACTTCCCTCGACAGTTTGGGGAATCACCCGCTCCAATAAGGTCCATGATGGGAGTGTCCCCCTCTCTCCGCTCAGAGGTCATCAGGCTCCGCTATTACCTCCCTCCGAGGTAGTTGATAGCTCCCTTCACTCGACCCGTCCTGGGAGGGTATGGGGAGAGGGGAAGCATTCTTCAACCCCCTCCCCCTAACAAGCTAGTTTCATCCCCTTCACCCTTCTCCCTAGAGAACACTTCTTCTCTCAATTCTTTCTTTTTTATTATTATTATGATTATTATTTTCGGCTGTGTCACTGTATTCACCCTCCTAACAGTTTGGTAAATTAGGAATTTCGGCCTTTCTCCAATTTATAAAATGAGTTGGAGGGGGTAGGCAATGTTTTCTCTCCCTCTCTCGGACAAATTCTTTCCGCTACTGGTGTTTCGTTTGTTTTGCGGCCGTTTAAGGACCCGAGATTATCCTTGAGGTCCTATATTTTGATTAATTCTCTTCTTCCTTGTTTTGTACCAGCGTCAGTAGGGGGTCGTTTCGCCCTCAGGGTTGGCAGCATTGAGGGGGAAGGGGGGTCTTCTTTAATATTATTTTCTTCGGGGCGATACTGGAGGGAGGGGGTAGTTATTTTAAAATTTGTTTCGTTATCGGTTCTGCCAATTTGACGTCATCCGCATCGGTGGTCGAACAGTCTAAGGCGTCACTCTCGCAATAGACTAGACTGCCGGTGACGGGGATATCGAGGTTAAAATCCTGGTCGGATGTACTGAGGGTAGTTTTCCCCTAAATGGGTTTTACCACTCTCCCTTCACACAAATTCGGATACACTTCCTCTCTATATTCAATGAACGTAATTAATATGTGTTGTTTAACCGGAACATAAACTAAGACGCGGTTGAAAATAACAAACAACTTGACGTGTCTGTCCGCCATGCGCTTGCCTCACTGGACGCAGTGTGATTGCCAGGGGAGCCGGTAGAGGGCAGGGAACACGCCACACACGTGGGGTGGGATTCTTGTTAGCGTCGTCCAGCCCAGCCGACGACACTGGCGTCCTGATGTCAAGAGTTGAATGCCGGGAATGTCCCATCCCCCTACCCCTGGTCCCTTTCAGTTGGTTATATTGCGTTCCCACCTTTGACGTCCCCGGTGATCTCTATAACATAGCTGGATGAACGAGCTGTCGTATGCACACCAATTCATGAGAAATAAACTTTCAGGTATTTCTTTCTCTCTTTCACACACACAACTCGAGGGGACATTTTAGCATGCTTTACTTTTCTATGCGAATTTATTATATTTATCAAGGTATGTAGGCCTATATTAAATGTGATAAATGGTTTACCAAAATATCTAAATATCATAACTATGTTCAATACCTGTGACTTTACGGACAAAATAATATATTCCTGGTAATTTATAAACAATAATCTGTTTCGCGTTTGGCGCTGATTTCTTGTAATTGGTTTAGAGCTTGTCACGTGACCATATTTTCGTTCTGCTCTTGTTTTTCGGTGAATGTGTGAATCCACAGAAGGCCTTGTTTGAGGATAAATGTAAATGGAGAGATTTGGAACATTTTCCTCGGAAAGAGGAGTTGCTTTTATTTTCAGATAAAGATAAAAAAAACTTCGATTCGCACGAGAACTTAAGGCGATTGGTGCGAATCAAGATCCTTGCTGTACCAGGATGCACCGTTCTGAATGACGTCAGCAGTCCTGATTGGTTGAGTCGTTAGTTTGATCCTGGACTGTGAATAAGATAATGAGTGTTTCGCCTGCGATTAAAATGCTGAGAAGTGTTAAAACTAGGCCTACTGTTGCGGGGATTTGAACCAATTTAGACTGGGGACAGTTACCCGGCTACATCGAGTCGTAAGTTACTTAAGTAGCTAAAGTCTCTTAAAGCGCTTGCTATAAGAGTATATAATAGATTCATAAACGCCAGAAAGCAAACGGGCTTATAACGTTCTGGGGGAGTGGGGTTGTTTGACAGTAGGAGAACATACAGGAGAGGAGGCAAATACAAGTGACTCATCTATTAAATTGCATCATTATATTCATAAAGCTCCATTCTACGCTGCTATAGCAGCTAGCTTTCCTTTACCGGGCATTCAGCTCTTAATGAGCAACAGAATAAGTGGACTATTCAGAGAGGAAAATGTCAACTTTTAAACGATGTTTACTTTTATATATATATAGGGTCATAAAGAATAGTTTTGTGTCCGTTCCAGTAAAGAACCAACTCGTGTTGTGTAGTGTTAAAAAGGTTTTGTCATTATTTAACCTAAGCGCATCATCTCTATTGGCGATATCTCGGCTACCTAGGCAGACATAACCTAACTCAAGTTTACGGGTAGGTATGTTGTTCGCTTGGTAATTAAGGTTTTTATTACTGTGTTATTCATTGTGTAATGTTAGATAACAATGTGAGTAGGGGGTAGTAAAGGAAGAAGGGATACGTGACTCTTGAGGGGGGGGGATATTTATCTGTTTGCTGTCTCTTTAGGGGTGAGGGGGGTGAATAGACATCGAGTGAAATTGGTAGATTGTATTATATTTTGTATCGATGGTTCCATTCACCCCTGACACACACATATCATCATTTTAACTTTGTGTTCCCCCGTGACCTTGTATAAAATGGTTTTACCGACATGAACTTGAAGTGAGCGCCAGTTTTCCTGTGGTCTAGTGAAATATTTTAGGTCCATTTGTAAAACGATCATCTATAGCAAGTCATTATGTCAAATACAAAAAATCGGATATTTACAAATTAGTAGATTTTAAAATAAAAAAGAATCTAATTTTTTCAGTTAAAATTAAAATTAGAATAAATACTTTTTGAAATTTATTTGGAACACAAAAATTTGATTTCTATAAAAAAAAAAGTTCTGGTACGCCAATACCCTTAAGGGTGCCGCCTTCTGGTGCGTTTAACTCATTTAAACCTTCATCTGTCTTGATATATAATTTATGAATAGTGGTTTGCACCATAATGAGCTTTTTCAAACAAATGGAGTCACTTGCTTTGGCCACAACATAACATTATAAGATTATTTTTGTGATTTTGAAGCGTCATAACTACAAATACCATTAAAATGAATAATGTATAGCATTGTGAAGATATTTCTCCTCCAATAGTCTGTGCCCTTTAATATTGAATTTACTTGTGTTTTAAATGTGCATGGTGGACATTTTCCCATATCGCATTACTAATAACATGATATGTATGTTTCATGAATAAACTAAATATGCAAATTGTGCTTGTATTTCCATTTGAATAGCTCTCATGTTTACAATAACAATATTTTCTTTATTAATATCGGTTAAACCAGTTTATTTGTTTCTATTTTTCTACGCACATTATTTCAAAATAACGGCTGTGTGTGTGTTTTAGTTTTTACTTATTTATGAATCTGCATTCCGTCTCTCTGAAACTCGAGGGAAAATATTGCCGATGTTCTCGACACCCCCGCGACCCCCTTTAAAAGCTTCTAACCGAATTTTTAACAGGTCGGGAATTATTCTCTCTCACGTTGTATGCCTTGATAAATACCCGAGGGAAAACTTTATTTGATAACATCCATGGGGAGAATTCCTGGAATGTTTCCCGCTCAACTAACATTGTCCTCGGGAAGTCTGTACCCTTGCGAATCGCCTCCGATATGTACACCCTGAGCAGGGAAAATGTTGAACCGTCTCACGTGTTGCAGCGTGGCTCCTAGTCAGGGGTATAATGTGACGGAGGCTTAAACTACCCCTGCATCAAATAGGGGTGGGATAGAGAAGTACTAAACTCTTTTATCCTTTTAAAATATTTACTTGAATTAAAATAATTTCAAATTTTGTAGGTATTTTACTACCGTAAATATTTTGGACTTGTGTTATTGTGTTATATATATATATATATATATATATAACACAATATTTATTTAATTTATTTTTTTCCACTGTGTAGATATTTTTAAAATATTTCTATAGAGATGTAAATTTATGCTCCCCCCCAAACCCCGGATTTTGTTGGACTCCTCAAAGGGTTGGTTTCACATCCACGAATACAAATGTAACTAAGTTATGTTTCTTAATATATATAAGTCAACATTTGAACACACAAAATTTGTTTTTAGAATTAGACTAGGTTGTGTAACATTAATGTACAAGCCTCCTCCCCCCCCTAGTTAGATTAAAGCAATATTGACACGTTACTTCCACTTTCTAGTGGCCTCCCCTCTAGAATAATTAGCTTTCTTCGTACGCTCTTGTCTTTATGATAAGAACGACTGCATGTGCGGAACAGTTCGGGGATCCCTTGGACAAATTTCATTCCAACAGAGTGTACAATGTTAAAATCGATGGGTTCATTCTGTGCGGGTTTTAAAGCTTGAAAGCCGCAACAACCTGAGAAGGAATCAACTATTCTTCAGGGTTTTACTACTGTAGGCTTATCTCTGGCTGTGTCAATATCCTACACTTCACTATCTGTCACTGTCCTAGTAGTGACCTAGCTGGAAGGATGGCTGTGGTGATTGCCCTCCGCACTCAATCCTTGAAGCTGACGCGCGTCTAATGAAAGGCACAGTCAAATGGGACTTTGTGGCGGGTAACATAACCAGTGTAATTCACAAGGGTTCGATGTCTACTATCTAGCCATCTACTGTCATTTTAGGTTAAGAAAGTTAAATAAATAATATGCTGAAACAATGAAATGAGCCTTGTATTTATTTGAATATAATTATCTCTGGAGGTGGAGATGGGGTGAGAACATCAGTCGAGCTTGCTGTCAATACTCCATATTGATTGATACAGGTACGATCTCATATGGAGAGAGTATTGTAATCGTGAATATTTTCAACCTCGAGATTATGAGGGATGGCTCTTGCCGTTTTATGTTCCCCCGATCTCCAACAAGTGGTTCTTTACCTGGGGCTACGGCTCAAACTGTTTGATGGATATTCACATGTCGTACGGATAGCTAGAGAGATTATGTGTAATGTTGCCAGATTTCACATATAAACGTTTTAGTTTAGTAGCTGACTTCGTGACCGGCCTCTTGGTCTACTGATCAGCGCCCCTGGCTACTTGTCTGGAGGACCCGGGTTCAATTCCAGGTGATACCGCAGGTATTTTGACCGGAAGGGGAACTGTACCTATGGTTAGTTTTTTTATATCACCGCGTTTTACCACCCGTACGGGTTATGCGCTTATGTACTAATCACACTATAATGGTTTTAAGGACTAGGAAATTTATATTTATATGAAGTGTTTGCGTGGAAGGGGAGTTGAAAACCATTTAGGGAAAACCACCCTCAGTGTACCCGACCGAGATTTGAACCCCAATCTTCCACCGGCTCCACGCCTCCATAACCATAATCATGATGTCATCTCATAGCGGGTACGACACGTAGACAGCATTCAAGGTGTACCCTGGGTAACGTTCTGTTCTCACAGAGCGACTAATAGTCTACATACAGGGGTGACATAACTAGATACTGTATCTCTCACGGTTAAATAAACTGCGGTAAAACTATTTATTCAATGCATATACATTTCAAATGTCATTGATTCATTAAACGATTAAATCGGGGACATAATTGTCATTCTCGCAATAAACTGGGCTGCCTATGATGGGAATATCGTGGTTCGAATACCGGTTAGATGTACTGAACGTGTTAATTTTCCCTAAATGGTTTTCCAGGCAAATGCGTGTACACTTCTTCTAAACTTCAACCTTACACGTCCCTCACACACACGCACACACACACTAGCGTGGCTACGTAGCCCCTGACGGATAGTAAGACGCGCTGACCGAAATGAAAAAGTTCTGGACGTAACTTTTATTTTGAGGACTGTTTCGAACACCGATTCATGGCGAGTGGCGAAGTGTTGATATCATTTAATTATATTTTGTGAAAAAAAGCCGCCATAAGTTCGAGAGGTGCCCGAGTTTTTCTAGTCTGTAGCTGCTGGCCGGGTGTATTATAGTCGGCGTTTATTTAATTCTCGGCTTCATCCCGTATATAACTGATGTCACTTCTGGGATTGGTCTGAAAGGGAGGTGAGGTGGGGGGCGAGAATCCCGGGTAAAAGTGGAAAAGAGAGGCGGGCGGGTGACACTTGGAATTGGACGTTAAATCCAGACGCGTGATTCCCAATGGAAACTGCGGGCTGGAAAAGGTGATAAATCTATCTTTGGGATAATTGAGCAGATGTTTTTATGGGCTTAAACTTTTTTTTATAGTCATTGAAAGGTGAAAGTAAATGTTTGAAGAATTATTAGTTTGTTTTGTTACAAGTATTTTTCCACGCAACGTTCAATTACTTTTTCAAAAACGAGAAAAATCATCATCAATATAATTGCACAAACTTACTCTTATTTGTGAGAAAATGAATGCATACATATTGGACCATTGTTAGTTTCCTGTTATGTGATTTTGAACTTGTTCTGAAAGTTAAAAAACAGCTAGGGTTAGATAGATGATTGGGTTCGGCTCTAACCCCAGTAACAGACAATATCCCAAGTAGATAGTACCTAGCTCTAGTAACATGCAGTAGCCACACTAACATACAGTAGCCTCAGTAATAGACAGTAGGCCTAATAATATATAGTGGCCCCAGTAATAGACAGTAGCCCCAGTAATATACGGTAGCTCCAGTAATATACGGTAGCTCCAGTAATAGATAGTAGCCCCAGTAATAGACAGAAGTCTTAGTAATAGACAATAGACCCAGTAACAGAGTTGTTATTTCACTGTCGGCTAGCAATGGCGTCAACAGACGATGTTTTGGCGTTAGTTGGCTTGTTTTTAGCGACAAAACAATTTCACAAACGTAAAGTAAAACGAGAGATGTGGTTTAAAGATTGATTGAACAGTATAGAACGTTATTCACATGTGAACTTGGTAAATGAATTGAAATTTGCACCTAAAGATTGTGTACAACAATAAGTTTATAAGAAAGAATGAAACTTATCTAATTAGTGAACGATATGGCGCGGCGGTGGCAACAGCAACAACTGAACCAAGCCGCCTGCGCAGTTTGCTCCGACGCAGGTATGCCTATAAGGGATCTGTCCTCTAGTTGTGTGCCTCGAGCTACCCCTGACATCACGCAGTTTGGTGGGAATTGCTCCGGTGAGTTTGAAACCTATCAGGGAAACCGGCGCACGGACATGACCGGTGATTGCTTTACACCAATGTTATTCTCTTATGCGCGTATTTTAATAGAAAAACAAAACAATTAAAAAAACTGATAGATTTTCAATCGTGGAAAAAACAGGTGGAATATTATTAAATTTATGAATCCCTCCCACATGAACCGAACTTTTAATATGGGAGAATTGGGTTTGCTTACAGCGTGGCCTGAGAACAGCTATACACCATTTTTAACAGAAAGGACCTTATCTGACAGTTGCCTCTTTTGATAGATACTATCAATATACATCAAATAACTATAAAACTATAATAATAATAGTAAGTAACATGTGTCAATGTTGACCGTAATAAAATATTTTTGTATTTTCTAAAAGGTTCTTCATTTAAAAATTGGACTGTTTTAGCCGAAATATATGTAAATTGCCTTTGTTTCTTCCGCGTGTCTTCTTACTGCCCATCTGGGCTATAAGCATTTGCGTGGAGGAGGAGTGAAAAACAATTTTGTAAAAACCACCTTCAATACAACTGACCGAGATTTGAACCTGGTTCTCCCCGTCATCGGCAGTCTAGTCTACTACCTGCTAGAGTAGCGCCTTAGACCATGCAGCCACCGAAGCGGGCTATACGCATATTATTTACGCTAGTAGGATAAGGATTAGGAATTGTACCCACATTTGCGTGGAGGAAAAAGATAGTCAATTTAGGGGAAATAGCCCTCGGTACATTCGGCTGTATTTGAACCCCTAAGCTCCCAGTCACTGGTAAACCAGGCTAGATGAGCCTGACGTGTAGTCCACGTGTCCACGAATGTGGGTAATATGCGTTTTAAAAAACAGTTTTTTTTTATTATTAAATATTTATTTTAGTTTATTTTCGTTTGCATTTCAAAGAAATATTCAAGATGGCGTCGGATCACAACAAAACTGTTTTGTTGAATATACAGTCAGGAGAAATTATTATTTGAGTCGAACACTTGGAAACCTCAAGGATCCTTTAAACGCACTTCACAGAGGAAACATCCATGAGAACTGTTCATTTTACTCGTTTAATCTGTACAGTTTTGTTTTATCAACGAAATGGCCGTTAATATTTCATATTTAACGCCCCTGCATAATTCAGCGGTTGTGCTCTTTGTAGGACTACTTATTTGCCCACCCGCCGAACAAAAGCTCACTTTCCCCGTTTTGTTTTAACATCCTCTGACCTTCCTAAATAGAAATAGTAGCAATAATAATAAAAATACAACACATCTGGCATCGCTTTGTAGAGAATTGGCATACCTAGCACGGGGCAGGATCTCGTAAATTGAGCTTCAATATGTAAAACAAGCTGGTTCCCTGCTGGCGTGCGAGGCTGCCTGAGAGAAAATGAAGCCGTAATGTTGTTGGGGGGAGGGGGGGGGGCATTTGCACACTTTCGAACCAGTTAGTTTTTATTTTTAAAAAAAGAAGAAGAAAAGAGTTTTTTTATTTTTAAGAAACGAAATACAATTGGTGTCTGATATTAAACCTGTGTAATGAAGTAACAAACATACAGACTCCTCTTTTCCAAACCTCATATCGTAAACAAGGATTTCATAAAAGCGATTATATTTGTTCAACTTCTATGTTCTCGCTGGTTACATTGTGTGAGCGAACATTAACAAGTTTCACAATTTTATAAAATAGCTAATTATACGTTCTTTGGAGGATGTATTTAGTAACACGTATCTATAGGGGAGGTCAGGCTAATATGAGCAGGTGTGATATATGACTATGCCCGTCTGAAACTCTCCCCTTGGCAAGTATGTGCTGCCACCTTACTGAAGAACGTTCAACTTCATCATAGCAACATAGACGGAAGTGCATTGGCGATAATAAAAGAATCACAGCGTCCTGTATTTATCAGTTTATGAAAAGGTACGTTTAAAATTAAGTTACTAAAATTTTCCCCATAGTTTGTATAAGCAATAGGAACTATATTTATCTTTGATTTGGTCGTTATTTAAGCTCAAATGTAACATAAAACCTACTCATTGCATCCCTTGAAAAAAAAATTAAAGTTAACATCTCACCACAACGAACAAGATGGCTGAAAAGGCGACAAGGCTCCAGTTGTTTATATGAGCAGGGGTGCTCATAATACCCTGATCTTTTATAAATTGTGAATTTTTACACTTTTCGCGGTGTCTACAGCTACATCGCGCTTAAGATAGTCAAAACAATAGCAATGAAAATATTTAAAGTAATAATAATAATAATAATAATAATAAAAATTACGTAAAATAGTCAATAATAATAGTTAATAATAATAATAATAATAAATAAAAATAACGTAAAATAGTTTATTTAATTTAATTTTAGCACCGCGTCTTACTACCCGTTCGGGTTATACGCTTAAGTACTAATTACACTAATGGATTAGGAAATGGGAAGGTTTAACTTAGAGGAAGTCAACTCGCATTTGCGTGGAGGGAGAGTGGAAAACCATTTAGGAAAAGCCACCCCCAGTTCACCCGACCGAGATTCGAACCTCGATCTCCCCGTCCTCGGTGGTCTGACTCAACACGACTGGCGCGTTAGCCAGCTACGCCACCGAGGCGGGTAAAAATAGTTAATAATGTTAATAAATAATAATCACAATTTTACGTTCTTTGCTTGGATGGCTCTGTCAAAGCAACATAGACCACGTGGTGGGTGGGATGAGCTGAGCATGTCAACTGCTGTTCGGCAAGTTCTACAGGGAGGTGAGAGTGAAAAGAATGCAACACGCCAATGTGGAGTACCACGTCAAACGCTTCGAAGACACCTTGCTGTTGTGCGGATGGGAGGAAAGGTAACTAAATGCCTCGGAAAGAAAACCAGTTCTCAACAAGGCTGGAGAAAAGGAACTTGTCGAAGTACTATTAGATATGGAAAATAGGCTTTTTCGAGTGAGTCCAGTTTGAGATCATATGTGTTTCAGTACTGTGAAATTAATGGAATCGAACATCCATTCAATGTAGAGAGAAAAACAGCTGGGAGAGACGGGGTTAGCGGGTTCCTGAAACGAAACCCAGAACTCTCATTACGCAAACAGGAAGCAACATTTATCCACCGTGCTTTAGGATTCAATGAAGGCAAAGTCAATTTTTTTTTGACACCTTAAAGAATGTTCTGTTTGATGAAAATAATATTAGAAAAATACCCCCTGATCAAATTTTCAACGCAGACGAGAGCGGCTACACTGCTGTCCACAAACCTGGTAAAGTATTGGCTCAGAAAGGTAGAAAAGCATTTGGAGCCATCACAAGTGGAGAGAAAAGTAAACTTGTTACAGTTTTATGCTGTGTAAGTGCGAGTGGACAGCACATACCACCATTATTCGTCTTCCCAAGGGTGCGAATGAGACCAGACTTTCTGGACAAAGCGCCACCAGCTAGTAATGGATTTGCGTCACCTTCTGGCTGGATCTCAGAAGAATCATTTGCTGTATGGTTTGACCATTTCTCACAAAAGGTATGCCCGAAATATCGTTCTGCACCAACATTATTAATCGTAGATGGTCACACCTCGCACACCAGAAATGTGTCGGTGATACTGAAGGCACGGGAGAATAATGTAAGACTTCTCTCCCTTCCTTCGCACTGCACGCATAGGCTCCAGCCCCTTGATCAGTGGCGCAGGAACTAAGGGGTACGGGGGTAAATTTTACCCCCC
>CABFWB010000661.1:111881-135354 GCA_902151455.1 Timema bartmani | reverse complement strand
TTTTTTGTCGGTAGCTAGAAAGGGTTAAGAAATGTATTCTTTATACAAAACAGTCCTTATTTCTCTGCTCAAAGAGGAGCCAGGACAAAACTGAGAAAGACTCCTTCTTTGTGAAATGAGAATAATAATATATTTTCCTTGCTCTGGAAAATTATTCATTAGTGGTTGTTTTTGTAAGCACTAATTGCACGTTTTCATCTTCTTTTTTTTATATAGACTCTGTGGATTATATTCACTCACGCGAACAAGGCCTTTGTATCAATAAATAATCCGAATTTGTGAAAAGTGGGACGAAATATAAAATTAGCTCTAATTTGTCATCCAATATGGCGCGCTGCCGAGGAGAAGATTCCGTTGTCTGCTTATGAAATGAAATGGTGTAACTTCTGTGCCAGAGGTCTTTGAGGGTTCTAGAGCAGTACTTGTTCCTTTCTGCGTGTAGCGGCGCTCCGGTTTGTGTGTGATGGAGAGGAGGGGGGGCGTAGACTGAAGGAACCTCGGGGGAGGAATGAGCTTTCGTGTCATTTCGACACTACTCAGGTGCGTTGGTTTAGTGACGGAATGCCTCGTGTTCATTTTCGTTGTTGAGCTGTGAGCTTTCTCTCTTCTATTCTCGCCGTTCATTTTAGTAATTAAAATGTACAGTTTGTTTAGATTGTGATAGAATTCAACATGATCGCCATCGAACAGCACGTTTTCATTGTGTTTTACCTTTTAGATTTAACTAACTAAAAAATAGGAGAGAGAAGTGGTAAACAAAAAGCAAATGTCAACCATAACATTTTGGCTATATGAAAACTATGCAACAAACTTTTTCATGAAATTTTAGAAATAAAACCAAAAAAACCGTCCGGAGGAAGGCGCATGGAATGTTGCAAACTGTGCTTCGAAGCGGCACACCCATTATCACCTCTGAGGGAACTGCAGGTCTTATGGAGAAAAACTTTATCTTCTCATTAACTTTCTCTCTCTCAGTCAACTGTTGCCAAATCTCCTCGCGCTCAGCTATGTCTGAAGGTGGTGAGGTAAGGAGTTACTGGCAACCTCTACTAACCAGCGTTGCCAAACTTGTCTTATATTTGAGGGAAGATTGACCACATGAAACCGAGAGAATGACAACGCTGTTTCCCATAGTAACCATACAGTTTCCTCAGAGATGATATCCAGTGTAGTGGGAGACAAGCTTCAAGCTGCTTTGTCCTCTAGCTTAGAGCCTTCAAACGGATCATGGCTATATGCTCTGGACCACACATGTTACGAATGGGTTTTTAGAAATGTCAAAGGGAATACTTTTCTATATTATTCTTTTTTTTCCGAAGCGTTTTCAATCATTACTTTTCAAGACGAAAAATTCCATCTATTTAAAGGAGTTGCAATAAAAAGGTAACCCGCTTCAGTGGCCACATGGTCTAAGCAGTGACTCTAGCAATAGACTAGACACTGCCGATAACTGGGAGATCAAAGTTAGAATCCCGGTCGGGTGTACTGAGGTGTTGTTTTTTCAAAATGGTTTTCCGCTCTACCTCCACGCAAATGTGGTTACACCACCTCTAAATTCACGTCCCTAACCCATTAGTGTGATTGATGCACAGTGTATAACCCCAACTGGGCCTAAGCAGCGTCGTGGGGATTATCCAAACTCCCACTCACCCCCTTTTATACAGCCTTTAGGGCGAATCTCCATGCGGCCACACTAACACTTGTAGTAATCTATATATTTTTTGAGGGGTCTTGAAAAATAAAAGATCAGTTCCCCTCTCCTAGTTTGTTGGGTTCAGAGCTCATCAATCATGTGTGCTCCTGTTGGGCTGATATCTGAGAGGTGTATCCCTTATTTCCACCAGAAACCATGGCGCTATGTGGTCACACGACGATTGGAATACACTCAATCGCCCAACGGCTCTCAATAAAAAACCGTTCATCATTTCCTCTTCTATCGCGTTATTTTTCCCCAAGAGACCTTTTTATAACTTTTCCCCTGGGACTACTTCATAATACCACCCACCGAACATACAATATCTCCGGGTAGGACCGGGCCAAGTCACGTCGTTACTGAACATTTAGGTTTGACACTTTTATAAGATGCGATTCCTTGACAAAAAAAACAACAAAAAAAACATAAAATTGCTTACCTTCTAGGGATAACCTTTAAAACTCGGCTCTCCCAGGGCAGTCATACCATCCACTAGGGTGATATCACACTGTCATACCATCCACTAGGGCGGTATGATAGTGTTACACCATTCCCTAGGGCAGCGGTTCCCAAACATTTTGAATCGTGGAGCACTTTTCAGGAGAGAAATTTGTCACGGAGCACTATAGTTGCCTTGATGCTGAAGGCATGCATATTAATTTTTTGTTATATTTACCTAACTGCATTTTTAAAAGTTGTTAGTCGATATTTTATCGTATAGTAAAAGCACGAATTATTTTTAGATTTTTAAATAGCTTAAATTTTTGATCCAAACTTAATTTTTCCTATTGAAAGCCATTGAAAATTGTAACTTTAAATATCGTTTTCTCAAAACAACAATTCTGCACATAAGTGTCTTTGGTATAAGGGCGAAGATATTTTCACATATACTCTACATAGATAGATACTAAACCGAATTACAGCAGTATACACGATGGATTGGAAACGAGTGTTTAAGCATTTGGGCATGTTAAACATCAAGTTTTATTTAATTATAAATGTTATTTTCTCCCTTAATTTCAGAAAAATAAGGAACTTAACTATCATAAACGCAAAACAACAACCAAAAACATAAATTAACCTAAAGCAACACATTTGATAACGAATTCAAAGCAGGTATTGTAGATCCACAATATGTTGCCCATACAGAGTGTTAAAACCATTTCATGGCTTCAAAAAAATAGTCACTTGGTATAAATAAAGAATGATAAAGTATAGATCGCGAACTTAAATTCCAACGAGAGGGATGGAACTGCTGTGTTTTTATTTTGCACAATGTGGCTATATCTGGTTGAATTTGGGACAGCTGCAACCAAATATATGGCTCTGCGTTGAGCCGGGATCTTTTGTTTTAGTAGCCACGTAGGCAGATAATCCTGATCCACATAAGTAAGTTATTGCAAAGGAAAGAAGAATTATTTTCGCTCTATCTGACAAAACTTCAAATTTGTCTCGTGGTTGACATCAAAATTCTGATAGTGACTTTTTAGTTGCAAAATTCTCTTTCACCGCAGAATCTGATGTCAAATCATTCAAGCACTCATACTTCTCCGATGCCAGGTTGGCTTTTCCGACATTCAAATAAATAACATTGCATTGATACTTGATTTGTTTCGACTCTCGACTGTATACTGACTGAACTTCAATTGACTGAAGGTGCGAAGAAACATGAGTTTTTAATATGCAATAGAAACTTCCCAGAAAATTCTGGAAAGGTGTTGTAGCAAACAATCGTATCTTTAAGCGCGGTGAAGTTCTCAGAGAGACGGGGTGAACTGGCACCCTCTAGTCTCTCTGCCTGGTTTTGCCATGTGCAGTCTGTAAATAATTTCTACCCAATACTTACCTATACACAGTTCATGGACACACAAATTCACAGTTTTGATATTTTTTCATATTTTATTAATTTGTATTTCCAATATATACGCGAAACAAACTTTGGGAACCGCTGCCCTAGGGCATTATCACACTGTCATACCATCCCCTAAGGTGGTATTACACCGTCACACCATTCCCTAGAGCGATATCACACTTCCATACCATCCCCTAGGGTGGTATCACACCATCATACCATTCCCTAGGGCGTATCACACTTCCATACCATCCCCTAGGGTTGTATCACACTGTTATACTATTCCATAGGGTGGTATCATACCGTCATACCATTCCCTAAGGTGGTATCAAACTTCCATACCATCCCCTAGAGTGGTATCACACCGTTATACCATTCCCTAGGTGGTATCATACTTCCATACCATCCCCCAAGGTGGTATAACGCCGTCATACCATTCCCTAGGGTGGTATTTCACCGTAATACCATTACCTAGGGTGACATCACACTGTCATACCATCCCCTAGGTTGGTATCACACTGCCATACCATCCCCTGGATTGGTATCACACCATACCATTCCATTCCCTAGGGCGGTATCACACCGCCATACCATTCCCTAGGGCGGTATCACATCACCATACCATTCCCTAGCGCGCTATCACACTGTCATACCTTCCCCTAGAGTGGTATCCCACCATCATACCATTCTCTAGGGTGGTATCACACCATCATACCATTCCCTAGGGCGGTATCACACTTCCATATCATCTCCGAAGGTGGTGGTATTTCACCGTCATACCATCCACTAGGGTGACATAACACTGTCATATCATCCCCTAGGTTGGTATCACACCACCATACCATTCCCTAGGGTGGTATCACATTTCCATACCATCCCCTAAGTTGGCATCACACTGTCATATCATCCCCTAGGTTGGTATCACACCGCCATACCATTCCCTAGGGTGGTATCACATTTCCATACCATCCCCTAGGTTGGCATCACACCGCCGCCATACCATCCCCTAGGTTGGCATCACACCGCCGCCATACCATCCCCTAGGTTGGTATCACACTGCCATACCATTCCCTAGGGCGGTATCACACTTCCATGCCATCCCCTAGGGTGGTATCACACCGTAATACCATCCACTAGGGTGACATCACATTGTCATACCATCCTCTAGGTTGGTATCAAACTGTCATACCATTCCCTAGGGCGGTATCACACTTCCATGCCATCCCCAAGGGTGGTATCACAACGTCATACCATCTACTAGGGTGACATCACACCGTCATACCATCCCCTATGTTGTTATCACACTGCCATACCATTCCCTAGGTCGGTATCACACTTCCATACCATCCCCTAGGGTGGTATAACACCGTCATACCATCCACTAGGGTGACATAACACTGTCATACCATCCCCTAGGGTGGTATCACACTTCCATACCATCCCCTAGGTCGGTATCACACTGCCATACTATTCCCTGTTTTCCCAATGATCCTAAATGAATATTTATTGTTACTCTCTCGTTTTACAATTTGGATCCTCGCCTGTGTTGGACCGCGTTGCTAAGGACGCTATTCTCTAGACATCACCCACTGGAATCCGAGTGTGGACATGTGTCGCTGTTCCTCGTCGCGGGTGAGCTGTTGGGTGGGAGGCAAGGCGTCCTTCCGACTCCTCGTGAGGCGCCCTCGAACCTCCCGTCCTCCCCTTCACCAGGAGTTTGTTGACACAGTTTATAGAGCGGGGATTACCCCCACTTCTTGTTTTCATGGCTCGGTCGCGGGATTCTCTTCACGACTTAGTTTGGGAGGTGAGCCACAGAGCTCGCTCAACTCTCTTGTTTGGTGAGGTTGGGATTGATATTAGCACCTGGGACCTCCATGTTTCCAACAGTCCACGCAACCACACCTTAAAACATCCCCTTTCCACAATCTCATTGTTCTATCTTCGCAAATTGGATTGTTTTATCTTTTAAATCTAGAAATTGTCAAAGATACACTCAAACAATAACATGATTACATCATAGCACGACCTACACACTAACTTACGGACACAACACCCAGCGGCCCGGCCGTTAATTTATCACTGTGTAAGTTGGAAACTCACATTTCACCAATTATAGATTGTATACACCATGCCAATAATCGAACTTAAGACTTTTATCTCAGTATGCATACAAGCTAGTGACTGAGCTAAGGCATCAGACTGAGTTAGTTGTTTGTCAATCAAGTGGGGTATGATGGGTCAATTAAAATAAATATTAATTAATAACAGGCTTGCTTCGTGGCTGTGAAATTTTACAACACTCATAAACTTATAAATGTTGCTTGGAAGGAACAAAGTATAAGAATGATTTACAAGTTTAACAAGGAGTTTATTAATATTCAAACCATTCAAAAGGAAGTACATAGAACTATAAATAGAAATTATTCAAACCATCCATTGTTTAAACATGAGAATATAAACGGTTACAATAATATTAATAGCTCGACAAAGGAGCATCAGGTTTGGAGCACCCAGGTACACCCTATAACCCACACATATAGGTCATAGGTGTAAATAAGAAAGTTTGTGACTCGTTAAAGCATCTAATAGGATGAAAGGGAGCAACTCTATGGCAATATATATATATTGCCATATATATATATTGCCATAGAGTTGCTCCCTTTGCTCCAGCTTGCTGACTGGGAGGCTTCCAACTACAACACATAATTTTAAATATAAAGAACTAAGCCACATAAATTTAGTCCCAGTTTAAGGAGCTGCAAGGGAGGTAATTAACGCTAGCTAGCTTAGTTAATTCCATAAAAAGTTAGACATTACAATGTTATAAGCTCCTAGAAGAGAAACTATTATTTTACAACTAGTAAACGGCGAACTACCAGGAATCTAGATGCTACAGATACTACGGCCGGTCAATTCCTAAATAGTACTGCCTGAGCAATCAATAGTATATTTGGTGACCTGGTGGTCTAGGGGTAAGGTGTCAGACTTCTGTGCTGAGGGTCCGGAATTCAATCCTTGCTCCCGGCATAGATTTATCTGATTACCAAACCCTTCCTTCACCTCTGACAAGATGTGTATTAATCACAACTTGTGAATATGAGGAATGCCAGGCCTCCACCGTGGTTCGGATTCCACGTTAAACTGTAGGTTCTCCATTTCATCTCACAATCACCCTACCATTGCACATTAGCGTAAGTGCGTATAACCCGAACGGGTAGTAAGACGTGGTGCTAATAATAATAATAGTATATTTATTCTGCTACCCTGAAAAGGGGACAATAATACTGGACAAAATAGTGATCATATTCGATTAACGCTAAAGGCGCTACAAGAGGGCCGTACACAACAGACAAAACCTGGCGGGCCACTACTATGGACAAGAAGCACTTCCACAGGTTGCGCACCGCATACCAATGCACAGTTAGACACATCAGAGACAAGTGTCAGTTACAGGCCCAATTAGGTCGTGAAACAAAGCAATAGATAACCTGATATCCTCCATTAATTTATTCTATTCTTTAAACAAGCCGCAGCATGATCATATAGTCTAAGGAGCCCAATCTTGACACTAATATTTGCGACTAAGCCTTAGAAAGATAGTGCATAAAGCTATAATCTATGCCATATGGGCATAGGGAAATAAGTCAATAGTACTTACACACAAAACTAAGTCATAGAATAATAGAGCTCGAAGCTTAATAAAGATTACAATATCCCTCAATACTTATAGTATCCGCCATAGCTTGGGTCTGCGGCGAGGAGGTGACACAGCCGCCTCAACCATCGTGGTCTTCAGTACGTAGTCTTAGCAGATGCTCGTGAATATCTCCCAGTAGTTCCTCCGACGAGTGGTTACAATACAATAGATATACGTGAGCCGAGGACAGGTCGTTATATACCAGTGGGACTAATACAATTTGGCAAGGTTATCTCCAAGTACGAAGAGGGGTGGTAATATTCTAAGGTCACGCCACCCGACCACTAGCGCTTGACGACGACTGTTGGGAACACCCCGAATGAAGTCTCTCTCATTTACTCGTCGTCTGGCCCAGGTGTTAGATTTGTGTGTGTTGGTTTTCGAAGCCTCTTTCGCTGGGGCATTTTTGATGAGAATTGGGCGTCTCCCGCTTGTGATGTCGCACTGAGTTTATCTATATCTGCCACACATTATTAGAACTTATTAGATCTGGTAGTAATAGTTGTAAACCTATTATAGGGCTTCATGTAGTGTTAAAATGTATTTAACGTGTTACAACTGAGAGAGCCGGAAAAACACAAGGATTTTATTTTTGTTTGGAAAAAACAAACAGAATGTTTCGTATAAAAACTAATAAAAAAACACTGGAATATATTTGTATTTTCTAAAAGGCCCTTCCTACAGGAATCATAATGTAAAACTAAACGTGTTTGAGAGCACTCTTTAGGACCACGGTTAGAACTACCGGCCTGCCTATGGACTCCTAGAGGGAGTGTGCTAGATGGAGACGATGGAGTTGAGGGCCTGGGTTCCTCACTCGGTGGAGCACTTATATCGTCAACTTAGCGATTCATGACTTAGGTTAAGATGCATGATTTATTCCTCCGCTCGCGATCAGAAATAAACACACGATAACTTTCAAAAAGTGGGTATTAAAAACGCTGGCCGGGAAATTCTGGATTTCTGCGAGAGAAGTTGTCTGGTCGGATATTTGAAAATCAGGGATCTCTTTACTTTCCTGTTTCATTTGTTGATCTTTATAAAATTAATATAAATAGATAACCTTGTATTGGCCTTTATTTCTAAACAGGAATTACATAGGAAATATAACTAGGAGCGTCCTAGGACACAGAACTAGAAGCTACATAGGAAACAGAACTAGGCGCTACGTAGGACACAGAACTAGGAGCTACATAAGACACAGAACTAGGCGCTACGTAGGACACAGAACTAAGAGCTACATAGGACACAGAACTAGGAGCTACATAGGACACAGACCTGCCCAGTATTGAAGATGAGCTCAAGCCTAGATGAACCCTCTAACTCTTAACAGTATCTAGTACACGCGTGTTTGTTTGTCCCACTGGTGACATTGCTAGAACACCACATTCTGGTGATAGTTACACTCACCCTGCAAGGTAACAATTTTCCGAATAGTCTGAACACACTTTTCGGAAAACGAAAAAAAAGTCCAATGAAATAATATATTTGATTGGTTAACGAGTTCAAAGTTAAAAGATAATGGCAGGAAACAGCGATATCTGAGATAGTAATTGTTAATATTTACATGTTGTAGTCAATACAATTAGATTTCCTGTAACTACAAATCATTGCAGTATATATTACGTGTTATACATAAGTTAAATAAATTAAAATTAGATCTAACTCATTAAACTGTAATCTAAAATTCGTGAAAATAATGTATCCTTGTAATTCTCTCGCTTAAACAGAATTTTCGCTAAACCGAACAAGCCTCGATCCCAATTAGTTCAGATTAGTGAAGTTATTTTATACTTATTGATAATTTATATAAAAAATGACAGCCGCAGATTACATGACTTGACGTATGAATATATGAAAGTATATCTAGTAACCTTTTTAGCTGTCGGGTAAGGTTCCTACTGTGAAAATTGGTTTGATGTGCCTACCATTTAAAAATTATTTATTCAGAGAGCTCCCCACAGTAAATGCGTTACTACATACACTTATCTTACATGTATTGAAATATTGAAATGTTAAGGCTTTGGGAGAAAAACTTCAATGAAAATGCTAAAGGAATGGAAATAACATGGAAGGTTTCTAACAATATTATTTCTGGAACTATGAATTGCAAGTTTCAGAAATCACAACAATTTTCCTACAAAACATAAATATAATGTCAAAAGTTAAAATTAAAATAAAACTGTAGGTGCATCCTTAATAATTGTCGCTACATCCACATTTAAAAAAAAATCTGTTCAGCTCGTCTACATCATGTACAGAAATAAATCCATCGAAAATGTTACATTTAAATAACAAACGAGTAAAGTACGATAAATATTGAATTGAAACCTAGAGGACCTTTAAGAGGAGATAAAACTTGACAATTAACTGAGATGTATGTACAGTAGGCCTACATACATTTCCCGAAATGTTCTGCAGGCCAAATAAAATCAGTCGGTGGGCCGTTAGGTTGCTGACTGCTGATGTAGGCGATGATTTTTGTATCCTCTTTGCTTGTTTGGTCGTAAAATACACATTCCTGGTGAGACTGTATCTAGGCTGAAGAGGGTTGCATTGGATGAAATGGGGGGGGGATAGCTATTACTTCATTAATTACGAGGTTTTGTTCATATTTTTATGTCATCAAACTGTTGGCCCTCATGATGAACTATTTCACTCATCATATTAAGGGGGAGACTATCTTGATACATTTACACTCTTCTAAATGTAAAGTTGTGACTCAAGGTGGAATTAAACCCTTCTCTGACTGAATCTCCGGAAAGATGATTCACAAACCATTATTTTGATTGTTTAATTTTTTATAGAAAATTAACTAAATGGTTCGGGAAGGTGTTGAAGCCAAGAGCCTTCCTACCCTTACCGTGTGCCCATGACATAAAACAATATAACTTATATAAAGTTATCATAAACTTAAGATGGAATACCTGAATGCTCATAATAGTAATAATGTTAATAATAAATGTGTAATAATTTTTTTAGTGCCACGTCTTACTACCCGTTCGGGCTATAACCTTATGTAGTAACTTCTAATCACGCTAATGGTTTAGGAAGGTTAAATTTAGAGGAAGTGTAACTGCATTTGCGTGGAGGAAGAATGGAAAACCATTTTGGAACAACTAGCCTCAATACATCCGACCGAGATTCGAACCTTGATCTCCCCATAATCGGCAGTCTATTCTACTGCGAGAGTAGAGCGTTAGACCATACGGCCACTGATGAAGGTAGTAAATAATAAAATAAATGTGTAATGTTAAGCCGACATAAATACTCCGTTGAATCTCGGTGGTGTCGTCAATTATTCCCGAAGCGTTTGTCGTTATAAATATTGCATTACACGTATTGCGTTTCACACTCAGAGATAGTTTATAGCAGCGTTTCCCAAAAGGTGTTCCGCGGAACCCTGGGGTTCCGTGGAAGGGTCAAAGGGGTTCCGAGTTCTGTCTGAGAATTAACTAAAACGTTCGTAGAAAACAGTCATAACATAGCCGCGCCGCTGTAAGTATATCTAGTATCAAACAGCGGGGTGGCGGGGCGGTGCACCTGTCGAGACAGCGCTATTAGTGCTATTATAAGTAAATATGTGAAAAAATTTCATTCTTCACATTAAATAGTTACTCTTTTTTTTGTACGATAAATGTTTTATAATACTTACAATAATTATTTTCTATTTATAATTATTCTTTCTTTTCATGTCAAACATGAAAATATTCAAACTACACTACAAGGTACAATCACTTTTGTTATTATCAAAATGGGGTTCCGCCAAAAAAAGTATGATCAATTAGGGTTACGTGGGCAAAAAAAATTGGGAACCTCTGGTTTATAGCACTGAAACTCAGTTAACCAGTAGTACCACCTAAATAAAAAATAATCTGTATGTTTTGGGTGTTTGTACCGTGCCTGAAACAACATAATAGAGATATAATAGCACAAGGGGTGGGGGATGGAACGTAAAGATGTTTTAATGTCGAAATGTCATCTACAAATATCATCCAACTACACTGTCACTATCCAACTACACTGTCACTATCCAACTACACTGTCACTATCCAACTACACTGTCACTATCCAACTACACTGTCATTATTCTACTATACTGTCACTATCCAACTACACTGTTAGTATTCAACTACACTGTCATTATCCAACTACACTTTCACTATCCAACTACACTGTCAATATCCAACTAACCTGTAACTATCCAACCACACTGTCATTACCCAACTACACCGTCAATATTCAACTATATTTGGGACTCGTGGTAGTGTTCAGGCAGTTAAAAGCGTTAGACTTGCATTGCAACTCTCTGGATGGAAAGAGGACGGGTACTCGAATCCCGACAAAATGAATGGGCTGGTTTTCCAATAGTGATATTCCCATCCTCTAATGCGGGTACATTTCGTTCAAGCCACCCTACTCATCCCTACCCATTGAAGATAGATCCGTCACCCACGCCGGTGGGCACGCGGAACAAAAGTTGTCAGTCTCGCCTTGTCTTGTTTGAAAGTGACGGGTAGGTCGGAGTTCAAACCTCAGGTAAGTTTAGTATTGATATTCCCTACACGCAAATTCGGGTACACTTCCTTTAAAATACTACCTTCCTCCTCCCTAACTCATTAATGTGACTATTCGTATAACCCGCACTGGTAGTAAGATGCGAAGCGTTGGGCTATACGCGTAACGCTAATGTGTTAGGGAAGAATAAGGTATAATTTAGAGGAAGTGTGCCCGCGTTTGCTCAGAGATAGAAAGAGTGAGAAACTACCCTCAGTACATCTGACCGGGGGGGGAGGGGGGAACAGACGATAACTCGCCGCAGCTATCAAGCTACAGACTGTGGACGTTGTGGGCTTCATATTCATGCGCAAATTCGGGCATACTTCCTCTAAATTCAACCTTCCTCATACCTAGGCGATTAGCTTAGTTAGTAGGCGTATAACCCGAACAGGGGGTCAGACGCGATAACCGATGAGGTGTTAAAAAAATATATACATTTTTTTACATGTATTTATAATATCCATCAACAATGACAGCTGCAGATCAAATAACTGGACGTATGAATAGATGAAAGTGGTTTTAGTTTATATTTGTAACTGTCAGAAACGTTCATTCCCACTATAACCCAATTTCCACAGTAAGGGCCTTATCTGACAGCTAGAACGGTTACTGGATGGATATGTGAACTATTTTGACTGCAAATAAAAATGTGCTCCAAAAGTTTTCATCAAAGTATAAATATAGAAAGTGTTCGGGGAGAGAACCGTGTTCCTGTTTATGGGGGGGTATTGAGGGTTGCGTCTGAGTGTCCGTGGCTGGTTTCCTGGAGAGGAAGGATCAGATCCTTGTGACCTTGAATGTCAGTTTCCTCCGCCTTCACCTACTTTTAACCAGGAACAGAAAGAATTAAGGTTCGTTTTGTTCCCACCGCGTCTTAGTAACCTTTTGGGTTAAAGGATGAGTTTAGAGGAAGTGTACTCACCTTTGCGTGTAGGAAGAGTGAAACCATTTATGAAAAACCACCTTCAGTGCACCCAACCTACATTTCAATTCTGATAACCCCTTAATTGGCAGTCCAGTCTATTGCGATAGTGACGCCTTAGATCGTGCGGCCAACGGTGCGGGTAGCTCCACAGTAAAAGCGCTTTAGTCAGAATGAACGACTAAGTTCTACCTGAAATATTAATACCTTAAACTCGCGAGGTCTACGGCGTCACTATCGCAATAGACTGGACTGCCAATTAAGGGGTTATCAGAATTGAAATGTAGGTTGGGTGCACTGAAGGTGGTTTTTCATAAATGGTTTCACTCTTCCTACACGCAAAGGTGAGTACACTTCCTCTAAACTCATCCTTTCTCATCCCTAACATATCAGCGTAATTTGTACATTTGCGTATAACCTGAAAGGGTAGTAAGACGCAGTGATTTTATATAGATATATATATATATATATATATATATATGTCCCGGATGGGTCAGTAAGGCATGACGTCACTCTCGTGTTCTGGTGTATCCGGACATGTGAGTCCTCGAAATGACCCCGGGATCCCCGGAGGGGATAGTTGGGTCATAGCACCGCCCCGAGCTAAAACACCCTCAGGGGGCTACGTGGGAGCTTGGCGCAACTGTGGCTTATGTTTGTGGTATGCGTGTCACACGCCTCTCACACGCCCATACACACCCGTGCCTTGAATACCGAGTGCTAAAACCTGTTCTCTCGGCAGTGGTCTCGTGTTCTATTCGTGGGGGAAGGAGGAATTTATCGAATTTAAAAGCGCTTGAAAACTGTATCTTAAAGGAAGGCGTAGCTTCCCCCACCCCCCTCTGCCCTCAACCAAGAGTCGAAAACCTCGGGGAATGAGGTTGTAGGTTCTTTCCTTCCTCACTTGTCCATATCCAGGAGAATGCTGGTGCATTTCCTCGTCTTGTTTGTCGCCTCTCACTCTGTAGTTGTTGCATAGACCGCTAGGGGCAGTGGATATACCCCGGCAGGTGACAGTGGATAATGAAGTGGAGACCCCACGAGGCCCCGATTAATGTCGTGCCGTCAGCTCTGTCTGAATTCTAGCTGCGGCTTAATCCCTCCTGGAACGACTAAATGCTCTCCGTTCCGACATTTCTCAAACAATGTGTTTATCCGAAACAGAGGGCTTATTAAAACGAGTTCATCAAATATAAGTTGTGGTACTTAAAGCAACGTCTACACTCTACATAATATTATTTTTCAAAATCAACTTTTAGAATTTCAAATACACAGAGTTACTGAGTGTAGAGTAAATATGCCCACATATAGTGGCCATGTGTTGTCTAGCTCCCGTACACGCACCATGATTGTGTTATCACACACACACATATACGAGTCAAGAAGCCCTACATTGATCCAGTGTGTAACTCTGATCAGCAAGCAACAGACCTGTAATTGATATTTCATGGTCTGAGTTGGACTCGAACTCAAACAAATTCATGTGGAATCATAAACACGGCGTGATGAATGAATAACATCGGTAGGAGATGAATGTTGGCACGGTCCTTCGGCGGAAAAGGAAACAGGTTTCATAATTTACTCTCTGTTGACTTTGCACATCAGAGGTATTTGTTCAATCTAACGTTTTCAACTGAAATCTCGGGAGGGATGTTTCGAAATTAATTATATCATTGACAGAGCCCTGTTTTTATGGTGAATAAAAAAGCCCAATTTCGTTTTTAAGTTTCCCAAAAGCGGTGAATAAGCGGTGAATTACAAAAATCATATTTTTGCGACGAAATTATCGAATTAATATAAAAGCGCTAAAAAAGTGGTTTTTACCAAACTTTCGTGATTAAGGTGACTTTGTTGGGTTAAAACTAGACTTCCAGGACAATGTTTGAAACAGGTAAACTAAACATATTGAAGTGAAAACAAAAAATTACATTTTGTTTGGACAAAACGGTAAAAAACACTAGTCCGCAAAAAAATGTGCTGTCAACTTATTAAAAAAGTAAGATTTAGCGGCAGCTGATCCGGAAAAAGTATGTACAAGTCACAAAGACAAAATATTACACAAAAATCATCTTGTTACTTCACAAAAATTGTGACTATATTTTTAAATCTCAATTTAGGCTAGAAAAATACAAAATAACTATTCAACATCACCAAACTGCAACATGCAGCTGGTAACAATGTTATCCATTTTCAAACTTAAAATATTTATTTTTCAATAGGCCCAAAATATTAGCGCGAATGCCGAAAATCGCGGACATCGTTTAAAATCGCGAATATCGCGCTAAAACGCCGATTTCGCGAATTATCGCGAAAATTCTGAGCCTATATTTGCAATCAGGGTCACCTGAAATGTGAACATCTGAAAGAAAAAATGCCATATCTAACATTCGCGAATTATCGCGATCTCCACAAACGCAGGGCTCTGATCATAGACGTATCGGCAACACTAAAGGGTGGTTACAACTTAAAACGTTAGATCACTTTAGGTAATTAAACATATTACCAATCTTAGGTCTTCAACAAACTCAATATCTTATTATTTGCGCACTATAATGAAGAATTTCGCAAACAAAAACAACCCCCAGCACAGTTACCACACAAGACATGCTGGTGATTTATACCTAAATTCAACTAGCACAGGATACGGAAAAAAACACGCTCTTATTTAATGGCTAACAACTGTACAACCACCTCCAAAAACCACTCAAAAATATCAAAAATCCACACCTTTTAAAAAATAAACTTAAATATATTTTAATTAAATCAATAGCTACATTCAATACCTTAATATTCAGATTATCAATAATATATTTTCTAGAATACAAATAACAAAATAAATTAACTCACTAAATATCAAAATCTTAGTAGCATAATTTTGATCAAAACCTTTTTGAATTAAATACTTTGTTTTCCGAGAAGAAATTTAGGTCATTCGAATATAGTGCTTAGAAAAATATTTGGTCAAGAAAAACTGTAAAGATAATGAGAGGGGAGGAGGTTACATGATGTGAGTTACATACCTGCACTCATCACAAGACATTGTTAGGATAATCAAGTCTCGTAGATTACGAAGGGCGGGACATGCAGTGCGAATGGGAGATTCTAGAACCATGTTCAGGGTATTGACTGGCAAACTCAATGGGAGAGACCATTGGGAAGACCTAGATGCAGATGAGAGAATAACATTAAAATGGACATGAAAGAGATAGGGTGTAATGAGGTGGACTGGATCTCTATCAAGCTACCATACAATAGGGACAGGGACCTTACTTTTGTACTTTCCCGTTCCTAATGTCATTTAGTAAATAAATAAGCAACAAAAGTCTAACAGTTTCAGGAGGTATAAGCCAATGAACGTGCAGGAGAGAGTATCAGGGCTCCAGACCAGAACTGTTCCAGGAGGTAGAAGTCAATGAACGTGCAGAAGAGAGTATCAGGGCTCCAGACCAGAACTGTTTCAGAAGATATGTCAATGAACGTGCAGGATAGAGTATCAGAGCTCCAGACCAGAACTATTTCAGGAGGTAGAAGTCAATGAACATGCAGGATAAAGTATCAAGTCTCCATACCAGAACTGTTTCAGAAGATATAAGCCAATGAACGTGCAGAAGAGAGTATCACTGCTCCTGACCAGAACTTTTTCAGGAGGTATTAGTCAATGAACGTGCAGGATAAAGTATCAGGGCTCCAGACCAGAACTGTTTTAGGAGTTCTAAGTCAATGATCGTGCAGAAGAGAGTATCACTGCTCCAGACCAGAACTTTTTCAGGAGGTATTAGTCAATGAACGTGCAGGATAAAGTATCAGGGTTCCATACCAGAACTGTTCCAGGAGGTAGAAGTCAATGAACGTGCAGAAGAGAGTATCAGGGCTCCAGACCAGAACTGTTTCATGAGGTAGAAGTCAATGAACGTGCAGGATAGAGTATCAGGGTTCCATACCAGAACTGTTCCAGGAGGTAGAAGTCAATGAACATGCATGAGAGAGTATCAGGGCTCCAGACCAGAACTGTTTCAGGAGGTAGAAGTCAATGATCGTGCAGAAGAGAGTATCACTGCTCCAGACCAGAACTGTTTCAGGAGGTTTCTGTCAATGAACGTTTAGGATAGAGTATCAGGGCTCCAGACCAGAACTGTTTCAGGAGGTATTAGTCAATTAACCTTTAGGATAGAGTATCAGGGCTCCAGACCAGAACTGTTTCAGGAGGTATTAGTCAATTAACGTTTATGATAGAGTATCAGGGCTCCAGACCAGAACTGTTTGTTTCCCGGCTAGTTCACTCCTGCGCCACCAGAACGCTCTGTGTCCCTGGGGATGAAACTAAACTGGAATGACCGTGGTCGGTGCTCCTAGACCATGAAATGTCCCGGTCCGCGTCACCTCTATCTGCGTCGGCAGAGACATGGCGCCGAGCCAGGGGGTGGGAGGCGCCTAAGGGGGTAGGTGGAGGACTAGGAGAACGCTCCTCTCTAGCTAATAAATTATAGGCCCGAAGGATGTGGACTCTGCTCCTTTATTCCACGGATTATTTTCTTTAAATCCTGTGACGTATCCTCCCCGTAACTTCCTCGGGAACTCTTTGGTTTGATCCCAGAGTTCTGCTTGTTGTCCAGACAGAAATTACAAGTCCTGTCACATGTACCGGTGGCCACGTGGTCTATATGTCAGGCTCGCTTAGCCTGCCGGCCGGGTGCTATGAGGCTGTTTTTATTTTCCTAAATCAATCATTTAAGAAAAGCCAATCCTCAATATTAGCTGACCAGCATTCGAACATCCAATTTTCCCTGTCATTGTAAATTTAGTCTTACACGCGAGTGACGCCTTAGACCATTCGACCAACATTGCGATGAACGAAATTAATTTTATAAGTTACACTAGAGCGGGTTAAGAGGAATATTGTAAAATTATTTAAAAGTTGTATGTGAGATTGTTTTAAATAAATAGCCCGCGAGTCTACAGTGACGTAGTAGTAGAGGGTGAAGGGAGGGTGAGGGGATTTCTCACCCCTAAATATCTCCGATAAAGACTTCGTACGAAGCACATTAGCGACATTTTGCGGGAAAGTTAGGGATGAAACTTTTTAAACCCTCATTAGGGCAATATTGCTCGTTTTCTTCTTTTTGTGGACCAAAACCCCCGTTTTTTTATTTTTTTATTATTCTGCTCAGAACAAGGAAATATATTAAAACAAAGGTTTCTACACCAACGTTTCATAAAATACATCCATATTTTAAATACAACATCGCCAGCAAAGTTAGGTATGTGTGTTAGCGTGCGTGTGTGTGTGCGCCGAGTCCTACCCCCATTCGGGATATCCTTATTTAACTACGCCAAGGGGGTAGAGATGAACAAGGTATAATTTAGAGGAATTTTAACCACATTTAGGCAAAGTAATGCCCTCAGTACACCTGGCTGAGGTTCTAAGCTTTGACCTCTCATTGGCTGACAAGCCAGACTGGATGATCTTGGCGTCTAATCCGCGTGCTGGTCTATGCGAGTTGATACAAACCATCAAGTGGGCGAAATTATTTGAGTGTTGCGTCCTATTTATCTATCTTTATCTCTTTCTCTTTAGTTCTTTATCCATCTCTTTCAAAGCACACGGTAGATTTTGTATTTCTCATAACTAATCATCAAATCTTCTTTTATAAAAAAAAGCCGTACATTTTTAAGTTTAGTTAAGACTATCATAGAAAAGTTTTTAATTCAAAATCAAATTAAAATACTATTATTATCACTAATATGTATCGATCAGCAATATTTGACCCTAAAGTTACACCAACAAACTGAGGTATATAATGTTTGAATAGTTGTGTTAGAAAAAGGGGAAGAATACACTCCAATTTTCATAGATTGTTCCTTACATTGATAACATTTTATTTTATAACTATTGTTATTTTATAGGTGTTTATAATATCTACCAAAAGTGACAGATGCAGATCATATGACTTGACATATGAATACATGAAACCAGATCTAGTATCTTTTTATCGGTCAGATATGGTTATTCCTATGATAATTGGACTGTATAAGAAATTTCATTTTGATATCCTTTTGTTTTTGTTTTTAAACACAATTAGTTCATTTTAATATTTATATTTATGAAACAGTATTCAATAGTTTTTATTTATTTCAAATATAACATGCAATCCGGAAGTATTATCAGTTGTTCCGCTATCCATGTATACTTTTTTTTTTTGAAAAGGGGTTTTCTTAACTTATCCCCCCTTCACCTCATCTTCAAAATTGGATTCCCCTGCTTTTACTTTGGATTGCGGGAGAAAGGGGTAGGGGGTAATTTAAAACATTTCTAGGGATCAATTAACTTTCGTTTATATTTCCTCGCTATAAATTTAATGTGATTTTCATTAATTCTCATTTGGTATATTTTTAGAGACTTCTTTCCGCCTACGGAAAACAAATCTTACCGTTCCTAACATTACACGGCAACTTTATAGAAACTATTACAAACAAGTTCTTGGATCTGTTATATTAAATTTGGCAACTAATGTCAGTAAGCCAAAGAAAAGATGAAAGGAAAACCTTTTAAAATTAATTTTGAGGTAAAATTCTAAAATAAATCTCTTTTGACCACACCTCAAACAGTTTAATAAGTTTTTTCAATCTTTCACTTTGTAAAATCAATAGCGAAAGAAAGCTACTTTGATACTTTGACTGGCATCAGTTTTTTAATCATTTTTTATCCAAGTTACGTGAGTAATAGTAGTTCTGTGAGCAGTATACTTCGCTCTCTCCATCATTACTACAGTCTTAAGATTTCTCTTTGGATTTAAAGTTTATATGTATCCTTGGTGATCACGTTTGACCGAGGGGGGGAAAAAACTATATTCAATAGTACATTACATTCATAAAAATGCCAAATGGTCGAGTTAAAACAGGACCTTATTTGAGCTCGAGGTTCGTATCGTGGTCGGGTGGGTAATTCCACCACGCAAATGCGAGTACACCTCCTCTGAATTCAACTTTCCTCATTCAGCTTAATTAGTACGTATGTGTATAAACCGGATGGGTAGAAAGACGCGGGGATAAAATAAAATAAAACTTTAGAGTGTAAAGCATGAAGAATATTCTCCAGGGGAAATAACAATCTATCACAATAGAACCCCGATAATTAATCTGAACTGATTGGAACCGAAGTTTTTTCGGATCAACCTGGCGAATACAAGGAGGCAGAATATTTTCACAATTTAACCAGTTTTATAAAATTTACACTCATTTAACCCATATATAACATGAAATAATAGTTTTACATTTACAGTATATATGGTTCAGTTATGTAATTATTTATAGTTACAGGAAAACACATAGTGTTGACTACAACATGTAAATATTAAACATAATATATTATCATTGTTTCTTACTTTCTTTTAACTTTGAGTTTTTTAATAACAAAATGTATTTAATTTGACATACTTTTTTCTTTGTTTTCTGAAAATTGTGTTTGAGATATCCGGAATTTAAGACTACCAGGACTTTATTGTATATAGGTCCAGTTTCTCATCTCGGTAGGAAGGAAAGCTAGTAAAATCAGCCCCAGCCTATAATACTCGGGCCGAGAAGTCTGGAGTAAAAAAAACAACAGAGGCTGACCCTCAAGTTCTGGTCCAGTGGGCAGCGGACCGCCTGTCCCTCCTCCCCCTTTATCCACACATACACACTCCCCTCTGGTAAGGTCGCCCGACCATCTCCGAGAAACTTTAGTTCTCGAACCCTGATGAGATCAAGGTTCATCCGTCCTTTGTGGTGTTTTTCTGGAGTGTACGCTCTAAATTTCATAGAAAGGGCCTTTTAGAAAATATAAACTTTTTCGCAGCATCATGATAAAATTTCACTTTTTTATTTTTTTATTTTTTTTATCACCGCGTCTTACTACCCGTTCGGGTTATACGCTTAGGTACTAATTACGCTAATGGATTAGGAATTGGGAAGGTTGGATTTAGAGGAAGTGAACCCGCATTTGCGTGGAGGGAGAGTGGAAAACCATTTAGGAAAAACCACCCCCAGTTCACCCGACCGAGATTCGAACCTCGGTCTCCCCGTCCTCGGCGGTCGAGCTCAACACGACTAGCGCGTTAGCCAACTACGCCACCGAGGCGGGTTCTCACTTTATTATTTTTGTTACTGTGTAGGTATTTATAATATATAATATAACATATAACGGTTGCAAAAAACATGACTTTACTTATGAATGTATGAAAGTATATATAGTAACTTTTCTAACTGTCGGAAAATGAAAATTAGACTGTAGTTCTTTCTGTATTTTGCCACACAGTGAGCCGTGTACAGTCCGACTTTCACGGGAAGAACTTTTTCTTACGGTTAGAAAACCTACGTATCCATACGCCAAGTTGTATTATCTGCAGCTGGAACTTTTGATATGGGCTATATTATCATTAACTATTAAAAAACTGTAATAACATAGTGTTTTTTAATCATCGCGTCTTACTACCCGCTCGGGTCACACACATTTGTACTAATTACCCTAATTTATTAGGGGATGAAGAAGGTAGGATTTTTAGGAAATGTACACACATTTATGTGGAGGAAGAGCCATTTAAGGAAAACCACTCTCAGTGCACCCGACCGTATTCGAACCCCGATATCCACGTCATTGGCAGTCCAGTCTGTTGCAAGATTGACGCATTAGACCATGCAACCACAGAATTTTAAATTTTGACCGTAAAAAACATTAGTTTGTGTTTTACACAAGGCCCTTTATATGTAGTTTGGACTGTAAAACTATGGTTGAAGAAAGTTTGACAACAGAGTAAAGAGTAGTGCAATGCATTATGGACTAGTACTAGTCGGTAACACCCGCTAAACCTTCTGGTGAAATCTTTGTAGCATTTTTCATGAAACACGGATTCGGCCGCAACTAAATCTATTGCATTACTTGGTCGCCCTTTCATATCTCGGCCCCACTTATCATTTATTTCATCAGCATATTTAATAATGTTATCTTTTACGTTTGATCATTCTATGAAATGGATTTGAGTTATTTTATACGATGGTTTTCACTCTCTTTCTTGAAAAATTCGTCATCTATTTTTTTTCAGTGCAAATAAACCAGCTATTTTTAAAATGAATCTGATCTTAGTTTATTTTTTATTGGTGATTTATTCGAACTGCCTTCTTCATTCTCGCGTTTTCTTTTCTTGGCTGCTGTAATGTTGCTGGGTCTTGTATACTTTTTTCTGCAAATTCTATGCACGTCAATAGAGCCAAGTCTCTTCAACATTTTAAAATTCCCATCAACTATTTCTTTACTACGCTGTTTTAAAGTTTCTATAGCTTCTTTACCAAACATAGCACTATCATGTAAGATGACTTCATTACATATTAAACAACTATTAACTTCACCCAAATTAACAGTTAGTAATTAACATACACTTTAGGATTGAAAAAAGAAAATTATAAAATCACTTTAGAGATTAATTCCACACTTTCTTAAAAACTTACTATTGTTTAAACTTCTATAGTAAAACTAACTGAAATAATACACGATCCTCTCATATTAACTTCTACTACAACTCTGCCGAAATCAGCACATGGTGAGGGCGGCAAATGTTTTAGATCTAAGATAACACGTTGCGCAGCCAGAGCCTGCGTGATTTTCAACGTGCGCCCATTATACCTGGAATTTTGGTTCGAACTTCCCCCTCCCCCCCCCCCTATAGTTCTGGACTCATCGGATTCTCAAAGAGTAGGTGTTTACATACCAGTATACGGTGTTTCAGGAGCTCCGGATTTTTTTTTTTTGTTCATTTGACGAGTTCTGATATAATTTTCCTGGGCTACCTGTGAAAGATCCCGGGAATACAAATAGAACAGCCCTCAACATATTCATAAATAACACTGTGGCTTAGTTTCAGATGAAGGGGTAAGGGGAAACTTCACCTATATGATGGATGATTACGTCGCTATTCTCCACTTAAAACATTACTTTCTAATTTCTATTGACACGAGAATAAATGTTTCTAAATTGTTATAGGCTATAATGGCTGAGATTCTATATTTGAAATATTCAAGTTTGTAAAATAATCCTACACCAGCTACTTGTGTAGTAACAGTCAGTATTGAATATAAAAAACCCTTCTTGGTTAGCCACATGGTCTAAGGCGTCACTCTCGTGTTATACTAGATTGCCTGCCGGTGACTGAAAGATAATGGTTCGAATCCGTTCGGGTGTATTGATGCCTGAGGGTGGTTTATTCCAAAATAGTTTTCCACTCTACCTTCACGCAAAAATGGGTACACTTCATTTGACTTCAACCTTTCTAATCCATGGCACACCAATGTTATTAGTAGTATGCATAGGCGTATAAACCGAACAGGTAGTAAGTCGCGGTGATGTTTCTACGTTAGAGTTGATACATGATAACAAACACCAAGAAACAACAAACGGGACGAAAGATTTATTCGAGACAGATTCAAGAATCATTCACTAGAACTTTTGATTAGAATGTAATGAAAAAAATCGTTTAGGAATGAATAGTTAAATTTGTACACCCCTCTCTACAAGGATATCTCCCAGTCCACTCCTGTCTACAAAGATATCTCCCAGTTCACCCCTGTCTACAAGGATATCTCCCAGTCCACCTCTGTCTACAAGGATATCTCCCAGTCCACTCCTGTCTACAAGGATATCTCCCAGTCCACTCCTGTCTACAAGGATATCTCCCAGTCCACTCCTGTATACAAGGATATCTCCCAGTCCACTCCTGT
>CABFWB010000661.1:80458-99770 GCA_902151455.1 Timema bartmani | reverse complement strand
GATCTTCCTATTAAAAATCAGGGTCTAAATCATGCATTCAACTTATCCACTAAGAATCTTAGTTTGAATTACAGCTTCCGCTCGGAGCCCACTGTTGTTTGTTGTTCCGCGGCCTGGTTACCAGTGGTTCATAATATTCTATTGTTTAATGTCCCGAAGCCTTGTTACCACTGGTTCATAATCTGCTCTGGTTTGATGTCCTGGGGCTGGGCTACCACTGGTTCATAATCTGCTATTGTTTGATGTCCCGAAGCCTTGTTACCACTGGTTCATAATCTGCTCTGGTTTGATATCCTGGGGCCGGTCTACCAATGGTTCATAATCTGCTATTGTTTGATGTCCCGAAGCCTTGTTACCACTGGTTCATAATCTGCTATGGTTTGATATCCTGGGGCCGGGCTACCACTGGTTCATAATCTGCTATTGTTTGATGTCCTGGGGCCGGGCTACCACTGGTTCATAATTTACTATTGTTTGATGTCCCGAGGCCCTGTTACCAATGGTTAATAATATTCTATTTTATGTTCTGGGGCCTGGTTACCAGTGGTTCATAATATTATATCGTTTTATGTCCTGAGGCCGTGTTACCACTGGTTCATAATCTGCTATTGTTTGATGTCCCGAGGCCTTGTTACCAGTGGTTCATAATATTCTATTGTTTTATGTCCCGGGGCCTGGCTACCAATGATTGATAATATTCCATTATTTGATGTCCCGGGGCCTGGCTACCAGTGGTTCATAACTTGAGCCCGGATTTTTATGTGGTATTAACCTACAAAATATGTAACAACATCAGTTCAAACATGTAGTAAAATATGTAATATTGTGAAAATATTTAATATTGAATACCCTTTTTTTCTTGCGTTTATAATAATAGAAAAAACTCAATGGTGTTAGCCCACAATAAAACCATACTGATTAAGCGGTCACCGTCTGTTGGCGGAGATACTCTAAACTTCTGCTGATAGAGAGTGTCATGTGCTCAACACAATGAATCATCCAGCCGTTAATATCAGTTTGCTAGACCAGAGCCGCTACTTTTTCATCCAAGTAGCTCCACATTGTCCTCACGAGTCTGAGTTGACGCCGTTCCAGACCCACTGCTTTACATAAATTTTGAAAGCGCTGAGAATCGAACCCGGGACCTCAGCATCTGTAGCCATGAGCTCTGACCACTAGACCACATAGGTGGTCACGTTAATAACGCACACTAACACTAGGGGAACAAAATTTGATTTTATGGCTGAAAGTTTCTGAAGGCCACTCTTCCAAAACACTTAACTTGTCGGCTATCACTTGTAGTCTATTAGCTGATAATTTGTGAACTAACGATAATTATGAGGCTGTGGTCCAAAGAAGCGTTGGGGAAGTAGGTAGGGGAAGGAATGCAAACTGTGTATGAATGTTTGTCACGTGGAATTGTGGGAAAATTCTCTGACAGCTGATGTCATGTTTTCATGCTGCTCTATATTAGTTTCTTCTACCGACCAATGAACAACGGGAAAATGAGCTAATCAGATCCAAGAACTATTGTTTTTACAACTCGTAGAGTAGTGTTTACAAACTGACACGCCGCGCGAGAGACGTGCCGTTGAGACCACTTTATGGCAACGCCACATTCTCTCCCCTTCACAACACGAGAAACGTTTGACACAAAGCTATGTTACAGTAACTGTAATCCTCTCTGACGAGCCAGCATAGCTGACTTGGACTTTTCTCACTGCCATCCCTTCACTGAATACATTCCTTTATGAAAGTACAGGTTGCCTAAAAATTAGTGACTCAACATTTTAAAGAATTTTTCTCAAGAAAGACATAAAAATAATACCTCAGTAAATAAACACACAAAATATGTAATTTTATGTTATAACTTCGAAAATATGTAGAATACGGTAAATTATGTAAAAACATGTAAATTGAAAAATGAAAATACAGTCCCAAA
This sequence comes from Timema bartmani, assembly GCA_902151455.1. NCBI lineage: Eukaryota > Metazoa > Arthropoda > Insecta > Phasmatodea > Timematidae > Timema > Timema bartmani. Next base: position 97,828 of record CABFWB010000661.1, on the reverse strand, counting down.
CAATCTAATTCGCCAACATTTCACTTTTAACATTTCTAACTGGCAGGATAAAAATATGGAATTACATAAAAATCCGGGCTCTATTCATAACATTCTATTGTTTTATATCCCGGTGCCTTGTCACTAGTGGTTCATAATATTCCATTATTTGATGTCCCGGCGCCTTGTTACTACTGGTTCATAATCTACTATTGTTTGATGACACGAGTAGGACATGACTTGTACCAACTGGTTGAACTCATGCATATGTGGATAAAATGATTGACAGCCAACTGGTTAACCCAAAAAGACCAACTTAGAAAATTGATACCTTATTAATGATGATTTTAATCCACAAAATTAGCGTATAACCCGAACGGTTAGTAAGACGCGGCGCTAAAAAAAATCTTCTAAATTGGTATTTTTTCTCCTTAGCTTCTCACTCCTCGTTTGAGCTATACGCAGAAGAAGGAATGCGAATGACTCATTGGACCATGTAACCACAAATGTGGGTATTTATTAGAGTTATTTATAAATTATATTAAAATATAATATTTTATAGACTTTACTTGTTATTTTCCGTTCACGATTTTGTTGCCGAACACTTTGTTTGCAATGTATTAACTTGCCTGTCAATTGGTTCATTGAATCCATCTCGACTTTCGTATACCAGTAGGTCCTCACAAGTCAAACAGTTGTATATCTTATCACATGGTCCTAAATGTGTCGATCACTTGACACACTCAAGCTTTGAAATATTTTTATTTATTTGGTCAACCAGTTGGCTGTCGATCACTTTGCCTTCTTATGCATAAACTTGTCGACCAGTTGGTCCTAGTCTTGTAGGCCATTTGGCCTACGTGGCATTCCAACATTTTTACAGCTTTTCGGCCGGTTTGTATGCCTCGTTTGCACGGGGCGAGTTGGCTTGCGAGTTGATAGAGCCAGTAACTGAGGGTCAGCTACAAGCTTCGTGTAAACAGTTCGGTCAAGTTACTGACCGTGTGAAGCTGGCCTAGCTATCCACTTCAAATATTGTTGTGTTACTGTCCACTGGCCTTTCCCCACTCCGCAGATAAGCCAACCACTGGCTTCGTGTCTCCGCACAGGTCAGTAAGTAGCTGACCAGACACCTGATAATATTGCATGTGGTTGTTGTGGGCGTTTTTATTTAACTATCCTATTCCTCGCCTACTTATTTACATATGATAATTCATCACGCCATATTAAAGAAAATTATCTTACTACCTTACGATTAATAACTATACGCTCTTCAGAGCTCAATAACTTTTGTCCCAGCTATAAGGCCAGCTAATGTCTTACTGACAAGCCAGTAGTGCGTATCGTGTAAGCCATGCTTGGTGCCAATCATGAGGTCTGTTAATTATTAAAATAACGAAAAGTAATACTTTTTTTTACTACAAATAAGGAACTCTGAAACCTGCTCCGGTGCTAACATGGTCTCCAAGGCGTCACTCTCGTCGTAGAATAGACCTTCAGGGATATCGGGGCTAGATCTCGATCGGGTGTACTGAGGGTAGTTTTATTATAAATTGTTTCCCACTCTCTCTACGTAAATGCAAGTGCACTTCCTCTAAATTCAGGTTTTCTAATCCCTAACTAATTAGCGTAATTAGTACGTGTGAGTATACCACGAACGGATAGTAAGAACTCGGTGCTAAGAGAATAATAAAAAAACCTTAAACGTTCACCACTCAAATTATTTCATTAAATTCATAAGTAATACATATTTTTTCTTCTAAAAATAAATTTTGTAAATATAGACTTAATAGTATTCGGTACAATAAATACTTTGTGACACGTGTAATAAGATTATTATTTTAAATCATTAATATTCTATGAATCTTAGTAGCCAGGATTCAAACTCAAACCACAACTCCCGGATGAGCCATGCAGTGACAATTCATGTTGTAAATTACTAAATAACAGTGACACCACTATTGTGAACAAAGAGCTGGCAACCCCAGCCGACTTTCCCACTCCACCTTCCCATCCCCCCCTTCACACCACAACATTGTTAGGAACAAAGAGCTGGCAACCCCAGCCGACTTTCCCACTCCACCTTCCCATCCCCCCCTTCACACCACAACATTGTTAGGAACAAAGAGCTGGCAATCCCAGCCGACTTTCCCACTCCACCTTCCCATCCCCCCCTTCACACCACAACATTGTTAGGAACAAAGAGCTGGCAATCCCAGCTGACTTTCCCACTCCACCTTCCCATCCCCCCTTCACAACACAACATTGCTAGGAACAAAGAGCTGGCAATCCCAGCCGACTTTCCCACTCCACCTACCCATCCCCCCTTCACAGCACAACACCCCCTTCAACAATTTTTTATTCCCTGTCAAAATGTTATAGCCTATTGATTCCAGGAGAAGCTTATTGGACGAATCACCTTAACTGGGAGTACAGGCCGGTTCGGTTTTAAGCTTGATCCAGTTGTACACGAATGGAAGATAATAACACTGCTGTGTTTCCTACGCTAATGTTTTGTGTTCCTTGTCGCTGTGGTGCCACTGTTCAGTGAACCATCTCCAGGTGCTGCACTCTCCACCACATTAAACAATAGCAACACAATTCATTATGTAAACAATCAACAGAGACAGACGTTACCGCTTGTAACGAGGAGAGGTAAAGAATCGTTAAACATTGGCACGGCAAGTCCTTACTTACCGCCAGTCTCACCCCACGGATAACACCCATACAGTCCAATCTTCATAGAAAGGACAGTTTGGGAAATATACACGGATTTAATTGCGGTCCAACATTGATAGCATTTTACCATATTATTATTATTATTATTATTATTATTATTATTATTATTATTATTATTATTATTTTATTGATAATATTCGATATATCAAGTGACAGCTGCAGATCACATGACTTGGCGTAGGAACACGTGAAAATATATTTAGTAACTTTTATAGTACTTCTAAAATGTTTCCTTCCTCATCCCTACCCCATTAGAATAATTATCATACATGACTTTAACCTGATCAGGTAGTAAAACAAGGTGGTAACAAAAAAAACTTTTTTACCTGTCAGATAAGGTCCTTCCAATGGAAATTGGACTATAACTTAGGTACATCCCATTTTCTTACAACTGGACATATCTTACAGATAAAAAAAGGTTACTAGATCTACCTCAAGTATTCATATGTCAAGTCAGGTGACGTGCAGATGTCACTTGTGATAAATAGTATCAATACATGTAAAATAACAACTATAGTAAAATGCTATCAATGTTGCCCACAGTAAAACATGTTTGTATTTTCTAAAAGACTCTACAAATGTTCACTTGTAAGAAAACCAAGCTATAGGTATTTCATCTCGAACCAGACGTCGAATATTGGTGCGCTTTTCTGTGCTCTAGTTAAGATAAAACACTCAAATTGAAACCAGCGAAACTTTTTACTATATTAAAAATATAACTTATATTATTTCATACAAAACATAAACCCCAATTCCGCTGCTGCCAACTTAAGAGCGCATATTAACCTCACTTTTACATATTTTCTGGTCAAAGCGTACTGGTAATATTGTATCAAATACCCCGGTTATTCGTTTGTGGGACCGGTTATTAAAGGCTGTTTGAGCGTGTTTTGAATTGCTTCTAACATTTATTTTAAAAAATAAACCATTTGTTAACTTTCTTGATTAACAAACTTTTGTCTTAAAATAAATATGGTTTTGGATCGTCTGGACTTTCTGATTACAGATCCAAAGGTCCCGGGTTTGCACCCTGGAGCTTACTAGATCTCTCTCCGTGGGTCTGTAACGGGGTCAAATGAGTTACTTGGATAAATAAATAGTGGCTCCGGTTTAGAAAACTGAGATTAACGGAATTTCAATAAATACGTTCAAGTTGTTTTTACAGCATTTGAGACTTGGTTTTAGTTAAAATTGTAGAAAGGGGAAGTTTCATTCTGTCACGTGGGCACGTATAGATGAACCTTGACAATATCCACTATTATCATTAATATTATTTCTACAGAACGAAACTATGGCAGAACCTTGAAAGAAACCTTTAGAACCGTAATCCCTGCAATAGTCTACCATTACATTTAAATTACGTCCTCACTCCTGAGTGAAAATATATTAATTGTGTTTTTTTTCATCGGATTATTTTCAATTTTTTTTTAGGGAAGAGGTGAGGGGGGAGGTGCTTTATCTGCTTCGACATCAAAGTTACCCCTCCCTTTCCTCCCCCTCCGCCTCTGGAAAGCCAATTAAGTGTCAAAGAGTACTAACCGAGCCTAGGAATATGACTGAATAATCCATGGCCAACAGGATCGCAGATCATTAATGACGTCATCTTTTCTGCTCCAGTCGCGCAGGACAATTTACACGGAAAGGGACCTTATCTGATAGCTATAAAAATTACTAGATCTACTTTCACGTATTCATACGTCAAGTTATGTGATCTGTAGCTGTCACTTTTGATATCAATAAAAATAGTTATGATGATAATATCAATGTTGACCGCAAACAAAATATTCACTTTCGTTTTAAAACTACAACCTAAACACGGGAATCGAACCCGGGACATGTTGGCTTAGCGCGCCATTGTTCTACCACTGAGCTATCCTGGCTCGTCTCGTGATTCATGTCAGGATTGATCCTGTGTATCAGTTTGTAACAAACATCCACTGACAAACTAAATATGTTCGTATTTTATACAAGGACCTTTATATGAAAATTGCACTGTAACAACCCATAAAACCAAGAGGTTCAGCTGCACGGATACTTTACCTGAGGAGTCTCAGGTTCGATTAATTTGTGTCAGTCACCGCAAGTTGGTCGGAAGACTCCTGCAGACTAGTACCGGGTGCGAGTCCCGGTGAGGATCGAGTGATATATCCGAGTATAGTTGGGATTGCTCCCTTGTGATATCCCCCCACCCCCTCTCCCCACAGATAACCACGTGGTCTACCCATGACGTCATAGTAAGTCAAGAGAAGATTTCCCAGCTTCGTGTATTTACTGAAGTATTTTTCCGGTGAGTTAAACCCAGAACATTGAAACATAAACCACACATTCTTAGGTGACTATAACTTTCTTAATCTTAAAGTAGTTTTTTTTGTAATAGTGTTTTATTTTAATCGTCTACAGAGCAAGTTATTGTTTTATTCCTGGAAATTTCCTGTAGGAGTCCTCCAGCCTGAATGTAGTTTAAAAAAGTCCGTGGAAACAAATGTCCTGTCTAGAATATAAAACAAGAAATATTCTTTTTTGAAATACAAGTCAATTTTGTCCAGGCGCAAACAGAGTTAGTACTTATACTCGTGAGTGGAAGAGGGGAAGTTCCACTGTAGATAAACAAGATAGCCTCGCAGAGTGAACTGCTCATATTATTCCTCTCTTTCTATATTGTGCGTTTGACGTCTAAGGACCAGTTACATAGTCAGATTAAGTACGGCCCGATACTAAATACAGGACGACACTTAACTAGACAAGAATGGAATGGGACATTTTCCCATATGGTTTAAGGAAGTGTCATCTGTATTTAGTATCAGGCCGTACTTGAGGCGTACTCGATCTATGAAACTGGCCCTCAAGTGTAAAAGTGTCTAAGCGCGTCAAGTTTAGATGCAACCCACTTCACAAACTATCTTGCAATTAGGTGAGTAGGTGACGTCGTTGATAGACGCCGACACATGAACACCACATTCCACGGATAGCGAGGGTGGGTGGTAAGACTCGTCGCACGTGAAATAACATCGGATCCCTGTTTTGTGCTTGGCAGTTGTTTTGTTTCAGGACAGGAGGAGATTTGTGTCGGTGCGGCCGCACGAGTTGGCGGCCTCGGACAACCTCAAAGAGAACTACGCCAATGTATGACGTCTGTGTGTGTGTATAGTAAGAGCTACGAATGGCGGCCTCGGACAACCTCAAAGAGAACTACACCAATGTATTACGTCTGTGTGTGTGTATAGTACGAGCTACGGCTGGTGGCCTCGGACAACCTCAAAGAGAACTACACCAATGCATTACGTCTGTGTGTGTGTATAGTATGAGCTACGGCTGGCGGCCTCGGACAACCTCAAAGAGAACTACACCACGGTTGTTATCCACGTGAAGGACGTGAATGACAACCCCCCTGTGTTCGAAAGACCCACGTATCGGACGCAGATTACGGAGGAAGACGACAGGAACCTGCCCAAGCGCGTTCTGCAGGTCCCTCGCCCTTAGCACCCATAGCATGATAAACCTAACCCCTCCCACCTCTCGATTTTGTTTCAGACCAGCTTGCTTGACTTTTGTTCTTTGATGTTGTTGCAATTTTGCTTCCTTTTGGGTTTTTTTTTCGATCGATGTTCAGAGTAAATCGTCTTGATTTTAGTTAAAATGTCCTCCCGGTGACCCATGACCTTAAATTTACCCACCCATCGCTCTACTGCTGAGCTACCTCACCCAGGACATCTGATTGAAGCCAAGGATGTGACTCTATTGTCCTGATTCTTGGACCATCTTGTCTCATGTAAGGAAAATCTAGCACTGTGTATCGTGTATCCCTCTTGCCGACGCTCCCAATCCAGACGACGTCCCTCTGAACATTGGTCCAGTTTGTAGCGAGCACTCGTCAAGTTTTGTTGTCTGCATCTTCAGGGCCAGGTCTACAGTGTCTTGGTCAGACTAGGTGCTTTCGACCACGGCAGGACTTCCTCACTTGAGGTCCCTCAGACAGTCAAAGACTCGTCCAAGACATTGTAGGACCGGCTCTGAAACACAAGGTTTTGTTTGTTTCTGTTGTGACGCCCGCCGCCCGTTGAATGCTGTGTTGCATGTGTGCATCTTGCCCCTGCATGTGACGTCATGCGCCCCTGGCCCTGTCGCTCTTGTCCCCAGTACGAACTGACCCTGGTCGCCTCGGACAGTCTCAACGAGAACGAGACGACGGTTGTGATCCACGTGAACGACGTGAACGATCTTCCTCCTGTGTTTAACTCCAGCGTGTATACGGCTGTGCTGGAGGAGGAGTACTCGGGACCTCATCCTTATGGGCTGCTTCAGGTACAGACAGGACTACCTCCCTGCTTCTTCAGGTACAGACAGGACTACCTCCCTGCTTCTTCAGGTACAGACAGGACTACCTCCCTGCTTCTCCAGGTACAGACAGGACTACCTCCCTGCTTCTCCAGGTACAGACAGGACTACCTCCCTGCTTCTCCAGGTACTCCCTGGTTATTACTGACTGTTTTCTTTCCTCTGGTTATAACTGTACTTATTCTCCAAAGTAATCAGGTAACTGTCGACAAGTGAGTAACGTAGGGTACACTTAGTGTTCATTAGAACAAATAGTCTGGTCATGTCTGCATGGTTCCTCTCCTAGTTACAATATTATACACCATCATTGTGCGTTTTACTTTTCTTTTGTTGTTGTATTTGTCCGCAAACAACGCTTGTTTGTTTGTTTGTTTTAACCACGTGGCTGCATGATAAACTTACTAATGTTGTCTCTACTGTTTGTATACGCATGCAAATATAATATTTTCTACAGACAATTGATTTAGAGCAGTGGAGACAATCGAAAGTCTCAAAACAACGTTAAAAAACATTTTGACCCAAGAAATAACACAATTAAAACTTTAGGTAGGAGAAAAACTTTTTTTTTAAGGAAAGACCAGGTAAAATAATATCAGTTTTTATATTTAACATGCATTTTCAATAATACGACTTACAAACTAATAACCTAAGATTACACTTCAAAACAACAGATTGGACCCGCGGTCTAAGGCGCACGGTTAAAAAAATATATATAAAACTTCTTCAATATGTTTCATTGATTTTTTAAAGTCTAAACCTTATCTCAGTCGGTCTCGTGTCTGTCTACTGTCTACTGAGCTAAGAGTCCCGGGTTCGATTCCTGACACAGCCGAAAAATTATCATTGGTGAGATTGGGTTTCCTCCTTCAAAGTGATGATTTAACGGCAGGGGGGCTGGAGGTTGTGTAAGTCGTGTTCTGATCTAAACAGTCTGCTCAGAAAGGGCACGCTAAATACCTAATATATATATATATATGTATATAATTTAAAAAATATCACATGTGTAACTAATGTTAAGTAATTTAAAGTTGATATATTTTTACATTAGCTGCCTATGATGATATGTAGCCACCACTATATATGTGTGTGTGTGTGTACATGTGTATGTGTAACTTGTTATCAAGGAAACCTTCTCTTCCACCCATGGGTCATAAAACAATATCTTGAATATGATATATTGCTGAGCTTGGAAAGAGGCCTATATGGTCAGTAACGTCATAAGCTGATTTTTTTTATCTCGGGTAGTAAATCACGAGTAAAGACTTTTTCACAAACTTACCTTCTTGTCTCAAGGGTGGCCCCGAAGGGTTAAGGGGGGCGTATCAAGGATTTATGACTCGATGTGACAGGGAAGGTATATTACAGCTTGGAAGCTTTGGTAAATGGCTTTACGCTCTTCTCTGCTAACAAACTTTGAGGAGACATCGAGACTTTTTAAAATAATTATAGATATAGTTCAAATTTTGTGGCAAGGGCCTTATCTGACGGATAGAACAGTTACTATATCTACTTACATCTATCCATACATCAAGTCATGGAATCTGCAACTGTCGCTTCTGATAGATATTATTAATACATATAAAATAACTATGTTAAAAATGTTGATTAAAAAAATTGTAAATTTTTAAATAAACTTTTATATGGAAATTAGTTTATATTATATACATTGATTTCACTACAAATGGGCGTTTAGAGCGCGCTTTTAGAAAATACAAAGTTTTTTCACAGTACAAATTGATAACATTTTACTATATTATTATTGTTATTAATAATATCTATCAGAAGTGACAGGTGCAAATCACATGACTTGAAGTATGAACACGTGAAAGTAAAGCAAGCATCCTTTTCTCTCAGATATGTTTATTGTGATAAAATTGTGGTACACAAGCCGTGTCAAATGGTATTGTATGTTTTATCTAAAATACTCGTCAGTTCATTTCGCAAACCTAAGCAAGAATTCAAAGACACACACATCCAAACATAAGATTACCACTTTTCTTGGGTCAAAATGCAACGAACGTTTGTATAGGAAAGTACAGTAGACCCTCGATAATCCGATACTGAGTGGGAGCCAAGCTTGTTCGGATTAACCGGGAGGCAGAGCATTTTCACAAGTTCAACATGTAATAATTAATAGTTTTACATTCACAGTGTATCGTTTTATATTACCGTGATTATATTTTTATTTAGTTACAGGAAAACATATTGTGTCGAGTACAGCATGTAGATATTAAATATTTACTATCATTTTCTTAAAGATCTCTTTAAACTTTGAATCTATTATCAATAAAACATATTTTATTTGACATAGTTTTTCTCGGAATTTCGATCAAACGGGATTTACTGTGTTCATAATATTGGAGATGCTTGCTGTTAAAGTGGTACAAGTCACGTTTTAATGTTAGCCATGAAAGGCGCTGATAGACTCTCAGTCTGTAATGAATCAACCGGGGCTTTTTATCAGCAAGTGCGCTGACAGTGCTGACTGTCTCACTGCAGGTGACGGCAACTGACGGGGACAAGGATCGACCCCAGAACATCGTCTATTTCCTGACGGGTCAAGGGATCGACCCTGACAATCCGGCCAACAGCAAGTTCGACATCAACAGGACAACGGGCGAGATCTTCGTGCTCAAGGTACTGGCTTTCATTAGCTAGATAGTTAATACTGTGACTGAATCATTATCTAGGTAGTTAATACTGTGACTATCATTAGCTAGATAGTTTATACTGTGACTTTATCGTTAGCTAGCTAGTTAATACTGTGACTGAATCATTATATAGCTAGTTAAAACTGTGAATGTATCATTAGCTAGTTAATTAATACTGTGCATCTATCATTAGCTAGATAGTTAATACAGCGACTTTATCATTAGCTAGATAGTTAATACCGTGGCACTATCATTAGCTAGATAGTTAATACTGTGACTGTATAATTAGCTACTTAGTTAATACTGTCACACTCATTAGATATATAGTTAATAGTGTGACTGCATAATTAACTAGCTAGTTAATACTGTGACTATCATTAACTAGATAATTTATACTGTGACTTTATCGTTAGCTAGCTAGTTAATACCGTGACTGAATCATTATCTAGCCAGTTAAAACTGTGACTGTATCATTAGCTAGCTAGTTAATACTGTGACTATCATTAACTAGATAGTTTATACTGTGAATTTATCGTTAGCTTAGCTAGTTAATACCGTGACTATCATTGGCTAGCTAGTTAATACTGTGGCACTGTCATTAGCTAGTTAGTTAATAATGTGACTATCATTAGCAAGATTGTATATACTGTGATTGTATCATTATCTAGCTAGATACTAATGTGACTGTGTCATTAGCTAGCTAGTTAATACTGTGACTGTATGATTAGTTAGCTAGTTAATACTGTGACTCTATCACTAGCTAGTTAATAATGTGACTATCATTATCTAAATAATTAATACTCTGTGACGCCGTAATTAGCTTAGTTAATAATGTGATTGTATCATCAGCTAGCTAGTTAAAACTCCTAGAAAATAGCTTATGCTGGAGCTGAGCTTATAATCCTGCCCCTTTAGACCCTCCACCAGCCACACACCTGGCTGTCCAAGCTGTTGTTGCTACAATACAGTTCTAATTCCACTGCAACTTTGCTCCTTTCATTTTACTCCTCCGAGAAAAAGTTGGCATTACTGTTGTTGTTTTGTTACATTGCTCGCATTGTTCCACGAGTTTTATTTCATCTCATTGTGTTAGATGAGCTGACAAGTTGAAATATTAGCTTCTCTCGCCATTTAAACACCTCCCGAGGGAAAGTCTTGACGAATTTAATTACTAGACGACGTTGAAGAAATGTCAAGCTATTTCGACTGCTCGAGTGTCATTTCTTTATTCACATTCCTTTCATTTGAAATATTTCACTGGGACATTTCAACGTTCAGTGAAATACTGACATTTTATTAAAGACAACATTGACCAAATGGAGTAAAACCCAGTTTTAACTCGACCGTTTGGTATTTTTTTCGTCCGTCTGTTCTGCGATTACTGCCAACTGCATGGACCAATTTTATCGAGATTTGGCGGGGACTTTCTTTAAACTTAGCCCAAACGTTTGATGTACTTATTAAGTTTTTTTTACATATATTGTGAGTCTGACGTATTAAACCGCATGAAAACCTGTTATTCTATCTGAATATAATGTATTATGCAATATAGCATTCATTTGTTTTCTGTGCAACTCAATCACCAAGGGAACATTTCAACTTCAAATCCAAGGAGAAATCATTATGAAGTTATTTTACCCTGGATAGCGCCTGAACATTAGCGGATATGCAACATGCCACGTTGCCCTGCAATGCGGGTTGACCGTCCCACTTCTCTAAGGGGATCAGATTGTCCTGGTTCATTGCTTGGTCCATCTCCCTAGAGATAACTATCCTCCCCCTGGCAGCGACTCTTGGACACAACAAATCCTTGCCATCCCGGATAGCGCCCAAATAACAGTTGGTTTTACTAATTGAAACAATATTGGAATGTTCTAGTTTATATCCCCCATTTGACCACGTTGGAGTATTCTAGTTTATATCCCCCATTTTACCATGTTGGAGTGTTCTAGTTTATATCCCCCATTTTACCACGTTGGAGTGTTCTAGTTTCCCTTTCTCATTTGACCATGTTGGAGTGTTCTAGTTTATATCTCCCATTTGACCATGTTAGAGTGTTCTAGTTTATATCCCCAATTTTACCACCTTGTAGTGTTCTAGTTTCCCTACCCCATTCGACCACATTGGAGTGTTCTAGCTTCCCTCCCCCGTTTGATCATGTTGTTGTTATATTGACAGCCACTGGACAGGGACCAGCCCAACGGCCGCCCCCAATGGAGGTTCACCGTGTTCGCCCAGGACGAGGGAGGAGAAGGGCTGGTGGGGTACGCTGATGTTCAGGTCAACCTAAAGGATATCAATGACAACGCCCCCATCTTCCCTCAGGGCATATACTTCGGCAATGTCACCGAGAACGGCACTGCAGGTGCGTTAGGCTACTCTTTAGGAACTTTAGGTACATCAAGACGCTGTCAGCTTGTTCTTATTTAATAGAAATTCACTTAAAATATTAAATTGTATGAAATGTCTATTATTTTGGCCATTTCTCAGTGTTAGTGATGCCCCTCACATGTTCTATCCATGCCAATATAGTACTGTCCTCTCTCCAGGTATGGTTGTCATGACCATGACAGCGGTGGACTACGACGACCCCAGTGAGGGGACCAACGCTCGACTCATCTATTCCATTGAGAAGAACGTCATCGAGGAGGAGACGGGCTCCCCCATCTTCGAGATTGAGCCGGAGACCGGGGTGATAAAGACCGCAGTGTGTTGCCTAGACCGAGAAAGGACCCCGGACTACTCCATACAAGTGGTGGCCATGGATGGAGGGGGCCTCAAAGGTGAGAGGCGGGTCTTGGAAAGGACTCACCATGACTCACCTGAACAGAGGAGAGCTACAGTTCCATTTTCATTCAGCTAGGAAAATCACTAGACCTACTTTCATGTATTCATATGTCAAGTCATTTGATCTGCAGCTGTTACTTTTGATAGCTACTATCAATACATATAAAATAGCAATAATAAAAATAATAATAATAATAATAGTGTTTTCTATAAGACCCTTTCTTTGAAAATTTGACTATAACTCTCTGGAATTAAGGAATTCATTAATTCAAGGTCACCAAAACAAAGCTCACCATTAAACCCTAGCCTGATACACATTTCAGATTAACACAAGTCTACATTACTGTTATAATATAACACTGTGTTAGTTCCGACCTTGTTCAACTATGGACTAGAAGAAAATAAAGCATTGAAATTACCTAGTTATTTACTTAACTAAAGTTGGTACATCTTTAAAAACATAGATCCCTACTAGAGAGCCTCCAGACACGTTGTCATAGATGAGATTCATTTCAAAATTTCCTTTTATTGGACCTTGAAAATTTGTATACAATAAAATATCTTCATGACGAACAGTTTACAGCCACTAGCCAGGTTGTTTAGAAACATCAGTCTATCCAACTTATTCTTTCTCCCCACCACCTCTCCTCCTCCACAATGACCAAGTCTTCTCCTCTCTCCTCCACACAACCTTCAGTCATCTCTCTCGTGGTTTTCTCTTGGCCTCCTACCCCCCACTTTATTATCCAATATCTACTCCTCCTCCATTCTTCTCACATGGCAGTACCATCTTAGTTAATTAATATATATACATTTTAAAATTATTGTATCAAATACTAACCACATTTAAAAAATAATCAAACAAGTCTGATATAAGATATTTTGTTGAACAACTCCATTGTCTGTTATTATTTGGTATCAGACTAAACTGTTGAGCTTATTTTGTATGTAGTTTGTTCAAGGCCGTAGTCAAGGAGGGGTTTTGGTGGTTCAACCCCCCCTCCCCCAAAATGTTATGAACAAAAAATATATGGCTTTATTTGTGGTTCAAACAATAACAAAATTAAGGTTAAAGTACAAATTAGGGGGTTGTGTTACCATAAAAAGAGCTTCAAAGAGCTTCTAGAAATGTTCAATATTGATAATTTTTTCAAGCCTTCGGCAGTTAGGGGATTTTGTTGCCATAAAAACACTTCAGAGGGCTTCTAGAGGGGTTTATATATATATATACTTTTCCTAGCCTTCGGCAGTTAGGAGGTTATGTTGCCATAAAAACACTTTAGAGAGCTTCTAGAACTGTTTAATATTTTGAATTTGTCCTAGCCTCCGGTAGTTAGGGGGTATGTCACAATAAATAAACACTTCAGATATATTCAGGTACTTATATATATATAATTCCTAGCCTAAGGCAGTTAGGTGGTTATGTTGCCATAATAAACACTTCAGAGAGCTTCTAAAACTGTTTATCATTTATCATTTTTTCCATCCTCCACCAAACCTCCCCTGAAATCATTGGCTGGCTACAGCCTTGAGTTTGTTCCCTGCTGTAGTAAAATTCTCCTCCTCCCCTTTAGACTTATTTCACTCTCTGCTGATAGTCTTGAATCTGAATCTGAAAGATGGCCTCGCATCAAACTACAAATAGCTTCTAGGGACATCCAATTTTCAAATATTTACCTGGGGAGGATTACCAAACCCATTTTGCTGTGGGGGGGCCAAGCCTATTAAATAACTCTTCTTTTTTTCTAATCGCCTCTCCTTATATATATAATTTTCCACCGTCCCAGCCCCTGTGCGGGGGAGGGGAGGGGGGCAGTAGCGCGATTAAACTGAAATTACACCGCGGTATGTCCTGGGTGCTGCAGGCACGGGAACAGCATCTATCCGTGTGAAGGACATCAACGACATGCCGCCCCAGTTCACCAAGGACGAGTGGTTCACGGAAGTGGATGAGACTGATGGTAACAACCTCCCAGAGGTCCCCATCCTCACTGTCACCGTCCATGACGAGGATGAGACCAACAAGTTCCAGTACAAGGTGAGGGTGAGGGTTCGATCCCATCTGGGGTCATATTTACTGTATCAAACTCTCCCCACAGAGGAAATTTATGTGAGCATCGAAAACTATTACCATGACTTGAATATTTTCCAGCATCAACCTTAATATATATTTGTGATATGTATGCAATAATTAATTGAGATGTAAATATCAAGCACAAATAATGAAAATAGGAAATAGTTTTGGCCAAGCTTCGCAACTGTCGAAGCTGTGTGTGTGTGTGTGTGGGGGGGGGCAAAACTATTTCCTATTCTCATTATTTGTGCTTGATATTTACACCTCAATTAATTATTGCATACGTATCACAAATGTGTAGCAATTGAAACTACATGTTGAAACAATAGCCTGGTTTATCAACTTGAACAAAATCTGTTGATTTCACAGTAGGACATTTTGTAAATTTTATTTGTTGTCTAGTTATATAAATATGCATTATATAATATTTTCCTATAATACAATCAAACCAAAAAAAAAATTCAAATTCACCCTCGGGAATAGCTTTTATATATATATATATATGATTTGTCTTCACTTTAAATTGAAAAAGAATACTTTGCAAACCTCTATTGTAGGGCCATTGTTAAAGCGGGCGCACAGTCCTCCGTGTCCAACCCTCCTCTCAATAATATGCTCAAATGGAACATTCTTAGTAATGTAAAATAAACAGTGAACTGTGTTATCCTCATGCCATGCTATGACTAACCAAGTGTTATTCTCATGCCATGCCATTCATGACTAACCAAGCATTATCCTCGTGCCGTGCCACGACTAACAAAATGTTACCCTCGTGCCGTGCCACGACTAACCAAATGTTACCCTCGTGCCGTGCCACAACTAACTAAGTGTTACCCTCGTGCCATGCCACATCTGACCAAGTGTTGTCCTCGTGCCATGCCACAACTAACCAAGTGTTATCCTCATGCCATGCCATGACTAATCAAGTGTTATCCTCATGCCATGCTATGACTAACCAAGTGTTATCCTCATGCCATGCCATGACTAATCAAGTGTTATCCTCATGCCATGCCATGACTAACCAAGTGTTATCCTCATGCCATGCTATGACTAACCAAGTGCTATTCTCGTGCCATGCCACAACTAACCAAGTGTTATCCTCATGCTAGGTGATTGAGAACAGCGGTTACGGGGCTGACAAGTTCACGATGGTCAGGAACAACGACGGGACAGGCTCCCTCAAGATAGTGCAACCCCTGGACTACGAGGACACACTCCAAAGCAACGGCTTCCGCTTCCGTATACAGGTCAGTCTATCTTGCAAGTGCAGGACTGTTCCTATTGTCTCTATAGTCACACCTTGATTGTATTGTTCAGGGAAAGTCTCACTTTTGATTTACCAGCATCCACAACTTACTAAAAGGGGAAACAAATTAAAAACACAAAAGGGAGATTAAAAAAATGAGTAAAAGTACATAGATAGGAACATGTAAAAGGAATCACATTAACTTTAGGATTTTTTTTTAAAAGTATCCCATCTTACTACCTGTTCAGGCTATATGCGTAAATGTACTAATTATGTTAGTGAACTGAAGATGAGGAAGGTTGAATTTAAAGTAAGTGTACCCACATTTGTGTGGAGTGAGAGTGGGAAAACCACCCTCAATACACCTGACTGGGATTTGAACCCAGATCTTTCTGTCATCGGCATTATAGTCCAACATGGAGTTACACCTTTGACTCTGCGGGCACCAAAGCAGGTTATAGCATAAAGATTCATACTAGAGCTTGAAATTCGTTATCTGGTGTTTGGAGGTAAGATGAAAATTCAGATTTGTAAACTAATGCATTCGACCCTGCTCTGGTTATAATATTATTTTGGCTTGTGATATTTGCCAAGTAAACATTCATTTGTGTTTCCTTATTTCCGTGATGTGCTAGTGGCTGTCAACGCTCCTCTAACAATACCAGCTTGTCTCACTCACTCTCATCATACCCCTTGCTGATGTCTCCAGGTGAACGACAAGGGCGAAGACAACGACAATGACAAGTACCACGTGGCATACTCTTGGGTGGTGGTAAAGCTGCGGGACATCAACGACAACAAACCGCAGTTCGAGCGGCCCAACATCGAGGTGTCGGTGTATGAGAACGCTGAGGTGGGCAAGAGTCTGGAGACGTTCAAGGCAACAGACCCGGACCAGGGAGGGAAGAGCAAGGTGAAGTACGCCATCGACCGGACGTCCGACAGAAAGAGGCAGTTCTCCATCAACCAGGAGGGGTTCCATCAACCAGGAGGGGACAGTGTCCATACAGAGGAATTTGGACCGGGAGGAGACCCCAAGACATCAGGTACTCTCTAGTGGCAGCACGGGTTGACTAGGACTGGTGGGGAGAGTGGATAGTGCTAGTGCTAGTGCTGGTGCTGGCACAGGAGAGATAATATTACTGGTAGGGGTACAGGAGGGAGAGTATTACTGGTAGGGGTACAGGAGGGAGAATATTACTCGTAGGGGTACAGGAGGGAGAATATTACTGGTAGGGGTACAGGAGGGAGGGAGAATATTACTAGTAGGGGTACAGGAGGGAGAATATTACTGGTAGGGGTACAGGAGGGAGAGTATTATTGGTAGTGGTACAGGAGGGAGAATATTACTGGTAGGGGTACAGGAGGGAGAGTATTACTGGTAGTGGTACAGGAGGGAGAATATTACTGGTAGGGGTACAGGAGGGAGAGTATTACTGGTAGTGGTACAGGAGGGAGAATATTACTGGTAGGGGTACAGGAGGGAGAGTATTACTGGTAGTGGTACAGGAGGGAGAATATTACTGGTAGGGGTACAGGAGGGAGAGTATTACTGGTAG
>CABFWB010000661.1:61949-80237 GCA_902151455.1 Timema bartmani | reverse complement strand
AGGGGAATATTGTTAGCACTAGCTCGGGAGGAAGAATAGTAATAGCACAGGAGGGGAATATTGCCAGACAAACTCTGTATAGCTCTCTAAATAGAATAGTGTGTAAATATAATTGGTTGAAGGTCCTGTCATGACCAGCTTGTCGCTAATGTCTGCTCTGCCCCACTTCCCCCCAGGTGAAGGTACTAGCTATCGATGACGGTGTTCCGCCCAAGACAGCGACGGCCACGCTCACTGTCATAGTGCAGGACATCAATGACAACGCCCCCACATTCCTCAAGGACTATCGGCCGGTGCTTCCTGAACACGTGCCCCCCAGGAAGGTTGTGGAGATACTTGCTACGGACGATGACGACCGCTCCAAGAGCAATGGACCCCCCTTCACCTTCAGGATGGACCCCAACGCTGACGACATCATACGGGCTTCCTTCAAGGTCGAACATGACCAGAGTGAGTAACACATTGTCTTTTTATTTTAAATTAAAAATTAGGGCTGGGCCAAATTTGAATCTTAATTTTACCAAAAAATTCCAAATAATATTTTGATTCTTGGAAAAAATTATGAGTTTAAGAGGAAATAGGATAAAAGAATAATATAAAATATAAATAGTAACTAAATGTTAACAGTTTTTGCTACAGTACAGTCATTATAACATTTATATATTCACCTAAGTGTTAAATTACTGGTCTGGGGACTGGTTGTTAAGTTTTTACTTTTGCTATAATTATGAGGGGGAGTGTGGGGGGAGATGAACCACCAATAAACTGTATTAAAGTTCTCAAACCAATTCCGATTCAAAATTTGAAAGAAAAAAAAATTAAAAGATGGGTGAATTTTATAATATTGTGACCTGCACCAGTGGATTCACACTCCCCCTCGCAGACTATGGTTTCAGACTTGTATGGTTTGGTTAGCCATTAATAAACAGGTTGGGGTTTGAATCTTTGTCAGGCGTACACTGGTTTTTCCCTAAACGGTTTTCCACTTTCATTCCACACAAATGTGGGTAAGTTTTATCTTAATTCTATCTCCCTCATCCTTGTCGCACTAGTGTAAATATGCTCATAGTCCAGATGGGCAGTAAGACACAAACAAACGCTACCTACATTTCTCCCTACTGTTTAGTGGGTATTTCTCCTCCACTGCATCTTAGTACTCGTTCAGACTATACGCATACATTAACTACAATAAGAGTGTAGAATTTTAGTGGAAATGTACCTGAATATATGTGGAGGGAGAGTGTAGAACCATTTGTAGTGAAAAACGACCCTCAATACACTCTTAACAGAATTCAAATCCTGATCTACCTGTCATTAGCCATTCTTTCCCACACGAGAGTGGTTTGTGCAACCACTGATGCGGGTCTGTGTGTTGTGGTAATTGTTGTTGTTGCCACCAGAGGGGGCCAACGGTGACGGAATGGCCGTGGTGTCCTCCCTGCGGTCGTTTGACCGGGAGCAGCAGAAGGAGTACCTGATACCCATTGTGATCAAGGACTCGGGCAACCCCGCCATGTCGGGTACCAGCACCCTCACCGTCGTCATCGGAGACGTCAACGACAACAAGATGCAGTCGGGCGCCAAGGACATCTTTGTCTACAACTATATGGTGAGTGCTTGCTCGAAACCTGACTGGAGCAGAGAGGAGGGTGGGAACTCCTCACCCTGGAAAGAACTACCCCCTCTTGCTCTGGAAAGAACTACCCCCTCTCGCTCTGGAAAGAACTATCCCCTCTCACCCTGGAAAGAAATACCCCTTCTTGCTCTGGAAAGAACTACCCCCTCTCGCCCTGGAAAGAAATACCACCTCTTGCTCTGGAAAAAACTAACCCTTATCACCCTGGAAAGAACTACCCCCTCTTGTTCTGGAAAGAACTACCCCCTCTCACCCTGAAAAGAAATACTCCTCCTTGCTCTGGAAAGAAATACCCCCTCTTGCTCTGGAAAGAACTACCCCATTTTGCTCTGGAAAGACTACCCCCTATCACCCTGGAAATAACTACCCCCTTTGGATGTAATTCACTTCCCCCT
This sequence comes from Timema bartmani, assembly GCA_902151455.1. NCBI lineage: Eukaryota > Metazoa > Arthropoda > Insecta > Phasmatodea > Timematidae > Timema > Timema bartmani. The sequence continues at coordinate 78,206 of CABFWB010000661.1, read as the reverse complement.
GATATTCTCTAATATGAAGCTGAAAGATGGCCTCACTTCAAACTAAAATCTCTTCTAGGGAAATCTAATTTTCAAAGATTTTTCAAGAAAGGACAACTCCAAATGGTTTCTAGGAATATCCGATTTTCAAAAATTAATCAGGTGGACAGTTCCTGGACCTCTCTTTGGCTTGAGTAACCGAGCCTGTAAGAAAAAAGGTTTTTTTCTTCTAATCACCCACTGCCCCCATTGCCTCCACTTGACTGGAGTCATTTCATTGGTATTACAGTAATCTAAAGCAGAAAATGGAAACTAAAACCTTAATGAAAACAAGAAGAGCCTCAAATAAGAGCCTCAAACATTGGTAGCTCATGGTTTGTCGCCAGGGCTAGCTTTGCTTTAGGTACTTGATGGTAAACTGCCCGTCCGGGCGCCCATCTAACCAACCACACAAACAATAAATCAGGGATTAGATGTGCATGCATTGGCTCTAAAGATCAGATATGGTACAGAATTTGAGGGAATAATTTACTAGTACAGTCCCACCAGGCAGATATAACCCTGGTAATAACCCGACAGCTGACATTGGATTCAAAACTTTATATAGTCCAATTTTCATAGGAAAAGCATTTAAAAAAATACAAACATAATCTGTTGCTGTCAACATTAATAACATTCTACTATATTATTATTGTTATTGTATAGGTATTGATAATATCTATCAAAAGTGATAGCAGGTCACACGACTTGACGTATAAATACATGAAAGACCTGCTTCGGTGGCTACGTGGTCTAACGCGGTTCTCTCGTGTTAGTCTAGACTGCCTAAGCTGGGGAGATCGGGGTTTGATCCAGGTCGGGTGTACTGAGGGTGGTTTTCCCTAAATGGTTTTCCACACAAATGTCGGTGCACTTCCTCTCAATTGAACCTTCTTAATCCCTAAACCATTAGTGTAATTAAAACATAGGCATATAACTCGAATGGGTAGTAAGACATGGTGCTAAAAAAACTCATTGAAGTAAATCTCGGAACTTTTCTAGCTGTCAGATAAGGTTCTTCCTATAAAGATTGGACTTTAGTTGTTTAATCATTATTAATGAGGATTGGGTAATTTAAGTGGTTAAAATATTATTATATGAAAGAATGATCTATTATTTATGTACATATCAATTTATTTTGTTTTCTAATTATTATTTTTTGTTGCTCTTTTTAGACAGATCTACTTTAAATATCCACCAGTTATTTATTATCTGGAGACTTCTTGTATATTATTAACCTTACACTCTGCACCAGGACTCGAACCACAGTTACAGTCGTGTGGGGGTTCATCACAGAGTGAGACCTGAGGGAGTACATTCAGTTTGTCGCGATGTGTTACAGGGCCAAGCCCCAGACACTGAGATCGGGCGGGTTTACGTTTATGACCTGGACGACTGGGATCTCCCTGACAAGAAGTTCCACTGGGAGGGGGCGGAGCACCCCAGGTTCAAACTCAACGAGGACACGGGCATGATCACCATGAGGCATGGCACGAGAGATGGCAGGTCAGTTAGGGGGACTCTTAGGAAGAGGGAATTACTTAGTCTGGTAAATCCTCGCCACTCGGCATGAGGTCATCAGGATTTGTTGAGATCTCCTGGTTATTTTAAATAAAAGGTATGAACAAAATTAACAATCACATTTTCTTAGCAATTACAATCTAATTATTTATATTCAATTTATATTTTTTCTATAAACAAAACTAAAGTTAATGGAGGGGAAAAATTGTTTTAACTGTAAACTTTATATAAAAAACATTTTCATAGAATAAAAAGTGAACTGATAAATAAACACACTGATTTTAACATGTGTCATATATTATTATTATTATTATTATTATTGTTATTGTTATTGTTATTATTGTTGTTGTTGTTGTTGTTGTTGTTGTTGTTGTTGTTTTTTTTTTAGCAACGTGTCTTAATATCCATTCAGGATATATGCATAAGTACTAATTGGGCTGATGGGTTTAGTGATTAGGAAGGCTATATTTATAGGATGTGTACTTGTATTTGCGTGGAGGAAGAGTAGAAAACCAACTAGGAAAAAAACCCCTCAGTACACACGACAGAAATTCGAACCTTGATCTCCCCGTCATCGGCAGTCTAGTCTACTGCGAGAGTAGCGCGTTAGACCATGCGGCCACCAAAGTGATTAACACACATCTTATATCTGTCCCCACCTGCTTTGGTGGTCGAATGGTCTTAATGCATTGCTCTCGCAATAGACTGGACCGTCGACGGAAAGATAGGGGCTAGAATCCTAGCCAGGTGTGCTGAGGGTGTGTTTTTTCTGAATGGTTTACCCCCCTCTCTCCCTCCATAGTAGTACAGGTACCCTTCCTCTAAATTAAACCTGCCTCATCCGTAACTCACTAGCATAATTAGTGTTTAACCTGAACGGGTCACGAGATGTGCTACTAAAAATATCTCCGCTCCATTTTTCCTTCTCGAAACATTGAGTTGTGTAACAACTGTGTAAATATCCCCTTCAAGGTCCAATAGTAATGTTTCCAAACACCACTGATACTACTTCACAATAATCAATTCCACTAAACTACTTTCTAAATTGTCTTGAGAAATGGCAGTTCCTTATTAAGAAATAGTTGGAACCCTTACTCGGCACATAGTCATCTTCAGCCACAGCTGTGGACGTGAGGGGTGAGGCATTTAGCTTGAGCTAGTTTTGAGAAACTTTGCTTCATATATCAATGCAATCGAACATTTTATTTTCCCACGATTCAAAAGTTTGGGGCTTAATCAATTTCAAAGCTACCTTTACTTACTGTTCCAATGTCCCTGCAGGTACAACCTACGCCTGATGGTGTTCGACCGCAAGCACACGCAAACAGACGTCCCAGCCAACGTAACAGTGACAGTACGAGAGATACCTCATGAGGCGGTCATTAACTCGGGATCAGTACGAGTGTCCGGACTAACAGATGAGGACTTCATCCGGGTCTGGAACTACAGGGTGGGTGGAAATATAGCCCTAATGAACTACAGAGTGGCTGCAAATATAGCCTTAATGAACTACACAATGGGTAGAAATATAGCCTTAGTATAAACTATAAGGTTGGTGGAAATATAGCCTTACTGAACTACAGGGTGGGTGAAAACTTCTCTTTAGGGGCTATACATAAACTTCACGCAAATTTAGGGTTTTTGACCCCCTCACTCCATTTAGACACATAGTATTTTTTTTATAGAGTCTATATAACACTTTAATTGGAACGTGTTCGCCAAGCTTGACGATTGAAGTCAAGTCGATCTTTGGTACCCCCCTTTCGATATTCATATGTAGTTTATGGACATTGCCTTAAGGCTAGTTCACATTGTTCCTAATATCTAATATATCGTGTACAACCCCCTTAATGTGTTCCAGTCTCAGACGCATCAGAAGAGCAAAGCAGACCGTTTCCGTGACAAGTTGGCCAACCTGCTGAACACGGAGCGAGAGAATGTGGATGTGTTCAGTGTTCAATTGCGAAGAAAACATCCACCAGTCACAGACATCCGCTTTGCAGCCCATGGTTCTCCATACTACAAGCCTGTCAGACTTAATGGACTGGTGCTTATGAATCGAGAGGAGGTGAACCAATATACACTCTTAACCAACAACATCTGAATCATTATACACTCTTAACCAACATCTGAATCAATATACTGTCTTAACCAACATCTGAACCAATATACATTCTTAACCAACATCTGAACCAATATACATTCTTAACCAACATCTGAAGCAACCTACACTATTAACCAACATCTGAACCAATATACACTCTTGACCAAAATCTGAACCAATATACACTCTTAACCAAAATCTGAACCAATATACATTCTTAACCAACATCTGAACCAATATACACTCTTAACCAAAATCTGAACCAAACTGCAATATTAACCAACATCTGAACCAATATCCTTAAAACACTAAATTGAACTCCTAATATTATAAAGTTAATTTGTAAAATGACTCCCCACATTGCATTGTTTTAGTTTAATTGAAATGTTAAAAATCACTAAAACTTAACTATCAGACAAGAGATACATTCATGTAATGTATGAAACCAATAATCGTCAACGGTAACTTGACGGTCTGTCACAGATTGAAAAAGATGTGGGGATCAACATAACAATGGTGGGTATTGATGAGTGCCTTTACGAGAACCAGATGTGCGAGGGCAGTTGCACCAACACGCTGGACATTAGCAACCTGCCATACATGGTGAACGCCAACAGGACCGCGCTGGTGGGCGTGCGTGTTGACGTCATAGCCGAGTGCACGTGTGGAGCGCGCAACTTCACCAAGAGCGAGTCCTGTCGGACCAGTCCTTGCTACAACGGAGGGCGCTGTTCTGAGGGCCGGTATGCCCTCAGGTTGGTACCCTCGTCTGCCTTGATCACACCGTTATTAGAGCTGGGTCGAATCCAATATCTTACAAATCATAATCTCAAATTCCAACCTTCATTTTCACTACAAATGCCAAAACTTGGTTATCTATCAAAGAAAACATTTTAAAAATATGAGGTTTACTTTCTTACATTAAATGTCAGGTTGCTGTGGAAAACAAAAATTGTATCCAAATATTAACTTTTTTTATACAATGCATTCATTATAACATTCATACATTCAGCTAAGTGGTATATTAATGGTCTGGAGTCTGGTTGTTATGTTCATACTATAATTATGTTGGGCCTAAACCACCTAAAAGGAGTATAAGAACTGCAAAACAAATTCCAAATCAAAATTTAAAGAGATAAAACGTGCATCAGTGGTTGCATGGTCTAAGGCATTAGTCATTCTCACAATAGACCAGACTGCCGGTAACGAGGAGCTCGAGGTTCGAATCCTGGCTTGGTGTACTGAGAATTTTTCTTTTTACAAGTTTTCTTCTTTCCCTCCATGAAAATGTGGGTACATTTTCTCCACACTCTTACCTTCCTCATCCCTACCCCATTGGCATAGTTAAATGCAGGTAGCCTGAATGAGTAACAAGATGCTTGGGGGTCTAAGAGAGGTCAGGGCAGTGGCTGATACAACCTTGTGTTCAATCACTTCTTGTTATTAATTCATATTATTTTATATATAAGTGGCCATTTTAAGTTTATTGTTTAAGCACCGTAAGCTGTTTAGAAAGCTCACACAAAGCTCGAACAACAATGTTTTTTCAGCTGTTCATGTCCGAGTGGCTACAATGGGCCCCGCTGCCAGCAGACAGCAAGGAGTTTTCGTGGCAATGGCTGGGCTTGGTACCCGCCTCTGGACATGTGTGACACGTCCCATCTCAGCCTCGAGTTCATCACCAGGAAGGCTGACGGAATGTTGCTGTACAACGGGCCAATAGTACCCCCCGAGCCTGACGAACTCCTGGTCTCAGGTGTGCACACTAATGTCCAAACACTGATATGAGTAGCCTCAGGTGCACACTAACACTCAAACACTGATAGTGCTAGTCTAAGGTGCACACTAACACTCAAACATTGATAGTGCTAGTCTCAAGTGTGCACACTAACACTCAAAACACTGATAGTGCTAGTCTCAAGTGCACATAAACACTCAAACTCTGATAGTGCTAGTCTCAGGTGCACACTAACACTCAAACACTGATAGTGCTAGTTTCAGATCCACACTAACATTCTAACACTAATAAAAAGTGTCTCATGAAGTTAATTAGTGAGGCCAGACTTGTGGATTGTTTGTTTATTTTCACTCTGATATCTGGTACTCTCAGTATATGTGATATGTAAACAAGAGAGAGCAAGCTGCTCTTCACCTAGGAACATTTTATGAGCCGCCACTGGGAGATTTATTATTTAGGCGAACCATTACAATCCCAATATTAACAAAAAATGTTGTGTGGTTTATGTACACCTTAGAATATATTTTACACTCCTTTTAGCACATTATTTTAAAGTTACTATTAAACTAACACATTTTAATTGTTTTAAATTAGGGAATGCAGAAATTATTTCACTTCTTCATATTTGAAGTTTGTTTTAATTAAGTCCTCTATTCTAATATTTGTTTATGTTTTTACTTGTGTTTTGTTTTCAGACTTCATCTCCGTGGAACTGGAGAGAGGAATGCCCAGGTTGTTAATAGACTTTGGCTCCGGGACGCTAGAACTTAGGGTCAAGGCAAAGAAAACCCTGGACGACGGAGAATGGCATAGAATAGATGTGTTTTGGGACACAGAGGTACTTTTTAAAACAAACCATTACATTACTCGCTCTTAGAGTTCAACTGTTGTATTTAATGGGAAATACTGATAACAACAAATATCCGACACCTTAGCTTAGTCGATAGCTTGTCTGCCTACTGAGTTAGGGGTCCCGGGTTCGATTCCTGGCATGGCTGAAAATTAATCATTAATGAATATATGGGTTTTTCCTTTCACATTGATAAATTGACGGGCGAGGACTGGATGTTGTGCCTGCCCTAGTCTTAAGTCAGATTATAAGGCATATGAAGCTATGACAGGCCTAGCAAGCCAGTAGTGGAAAAATATATTGCTTGAATAAAAAACTACCACAGGCTGGAAACAGTAATGGATGTAAAGTAAAGTAAAGATAGCAACAAATGGACTCAGTTCATCTTTTTCTCTGTTACTTCTTTAAAATATAACCTACATCCCTTTTATCATGAGGAACTGTTTCCAATCTGTGGCCAGGTCAGTTGACTAAAATGCCTCCATCTTTCTTTTCCCTTTCACCGCTCTCCCCTCTCTCACACACTTTCTGTTATCTGCTCCTCCCATCTCTTTCTTTGTCTCTTCTGCGGTCTTTTCCCTACATACTTCATCTATATCATTCCTCTTGGGATTGTTTCCTTTTCCATCCTAATTATATGTGGTTCCTTTTACATGTTTCTATTTATCTGTCCTTTCATTCTTTACCAATCCCCCCCTTCCCCCCCCTTTTTTTTTCCCCCCCCTTTTTTTTGTTATGTGTTTCACACTCCACCTTGATGAGTTCCAATAGAATGAAACATAGGCCGAGGAATTGGGTGGTAACGGTCAGTTTTCTTCCATAAGCAGCCGTTGCCACTTTGTTCATCCTTTCATTATAAAAGCCATATTGTGCTTGTTCCCTTTTATTTGTTTTCATCCTTCTTCTTCTTCTTCTTCCATAAATAACAAACTGTACCTCAAACAGCAAAAGAGATTTTCCTTAAAAAAACATAAATTTATATTCTAAAATGTTGGTAATTGTTTAAAGAGTATATGTATAAATATCACATTTACAGTTTGAAGTAGGGGAGAGGGTAAATTTATTTTGAGGGGGGGAAGGGGAAAACTCACTCCCTTTCCCTGTTTCTTTACTACCATATCGACCCAAATATAATGCGATGTTTGTTTCCTAAAAATGACCTTCCGAAAACTGTACTCGTATTATATGCGCAGCCTAACATTTTTCACTGAAAAAAACAACAGATTCCTTCATAGGTCTATTTTGTAGCATGCTGGGACTGTACTGACCCTCGCTGGACAAAACAAAGTAAGAGAGAGATAGTGTGTCATTGTATTGACAGGCAGGGCGGGAAGCTCAAGGTCAAAACGGTGAGGATTTCTCTCCTTCAGTGTCAGTGAACTGTTAATTCAGTAGGTCATTGTTAATTTGTGCCGTGTTATTGGTAAAAAATTATCTATGGCAGATCCGCAAGTGAGTGAGGACTGGTAGCTTTAAATAATAATCAAGGTAATTTCATTTTCACTTAACTTTTACTTTTTAAAAGGTGTGTCAAAGTTGTTAAGTTTTTACCTTTGTTATTGTCATAATGTCAGATCGTATTATATTCAAGACCATTTATTTTTCATGTAGATGTATTATATCTGAGGCCGTACTATATTTGGGCCAATATGGGTTTGATAGTCATTTGGCATCCCATAAGCTTCAATAGCAGCAAATGAATTCCTCTTCTCTTGTTCTGAGCGTATCATACTTTTGCCTGAGACTGTACTCCATCCTTCCTCAGAATGTGCGGCTGGTCGTCGACTACTGTAAGTCGGCAGATGTGGCTGAGCTGGAGGACGGTTCCCCGCCCGAGTTCGACGACACAACCTGTCAGGCGCGAGGGATTGTGCCTCCGTTCAACGAGTACCTCAATGTGAACGCGCCACTCCAGATTGGAGGGCTGTACGTCGAGCAGTTTGACCCCACGCACTACCACTGGCAGTTCATGCCTGTCGGAAAGGGCTTTGATGGTTGCATCAAGAATGTCTTCCATAACAGCAAGGTACAATCAGATAACAGGGAACTTCATGGACACTTATACAAATACTTATACTTTTATCATTATTTTGCACAAAAAATGTTTTCCTGTTTTAAATATATTCAGTTATAAATATTGCCATCAATTATAATAATTAGAGATGTCACGATACCTCTTTTTCTCAATTCCGATTCTTAAGTTCAACCTCAATTTTTCGATTCTCGATTCTGATTCTTGAACATTTTCTTTTTCATTATTTTTCCAAGCATCCAACCTCATATGAAAAAGATGTAGGTATTCAACTTCATAACGTACCAAAAAACTAAGAAACTTTCATAGTAATAAATATGACTTTTTAATTTTAACAAAGAAAAATATCAATTTGATCAAGTATTAAATAATATAATAAAAATAATAAAATAATTCAGAATTATATTATATTAAACATGTAATTATTACCTAAATAAAGCCTCATTGAATAAAACATTTCTAAATAAAAAATTTTTAACAAACGGTTGTTAAGAACACAAGTTTATTCAATTCACCAAATAGGACCCTTAAATGAAAGTGCACTGTTTTGAATTAATTACATTGAAAATAAAACTTAGGTACTATACTGGTAGTAAGTAAATGAACAAGATCATAACTATAGACATCACTTAATTTTTAAATTGTAAGAAATAAAAGAGTAAATATATATTAGCTTAGGCATATAACATTTGTCGCAAATAAAACTGTTAATTTATCAAATAAAACAGATTAGCCTTGTAAAAACAGTCATAAACTTTTTTTAGATATTTAATAATAATTATTATATAGAAAATCTAATGTGTCTGATGGCCCATTCCCCCTTCAATGCGAAACTTGGACTTGTCCATTACAACACATGGTTGCTTGAAACTTAAATTTCACAATCTTATAGATATTTACTAAACACACTGAAAGTCTTCAAAACTGAAAATCAAACCAAAAATTCAAATTAACTCGAAATTGATATAAAAAATTGCCGATTTTATAACGAAAAGAAGAACACATTTCACACTTTACAAAAATTTATAGTCATCAGCCATAATTGATCCAACACACGTTAGCTCGCCAGAAATTAGTAAAAAAGTTTTGGGAACGATATATAAAATACATTGGACTCTGCTCTAAATCTATTGAATTAAACTAAATATAACTTTTTCACTCTATTTTTATTAACTACATTGATTTTTGTTCTATTTTACTAAACTTGTATTATTCAAAGAGCTAAGAAAAACCATTAATAATTGAAAAGCGACAAAGAATATAATTATTACAGGAGGACGGCCATCTTAATTTAATCTAAATATTGTAGCTTTTGATATAAATGGTCTGATATATCGATTGGATTGTTTGTTTATAATCGATTCATGTATTCTGACAATCTCACTTAACTTTTACTTTAAAAAAAAGTGTTTCAAAGTTGTTAAGTTTTTACCTCTGGTTACTGTCATAATGTCAGGTCGTATTATATTCGGCCCAATACAGTATATTTACAATTTGCCAGAATTTAAGTAAAACTGCAACTAAACTATCATGAGAGATAATTGATTATTACCTAATTTGAATGTTGCCGTTTTGTTTAGTTGCCAGTTTTATTGAGAGCTAAGAATCGAAGTAGCAAGAATAGTAATATTAAGATTAATTCTCGATTATTTTGATAACAGTAAGAATCAAGGGTATCGAGGAATCGAGTTTGACAACCCTAATAATCACTTGTGTTTACTAGATAGTTGTAAAATAAAAGTGACTGAAGTTATCCATCTACTTAATGGAAGATAAGATTAATCTAACTTTAATAAATCATTACTATTTTCAATGACCATAAATACAAATGTGACATCGATAGATGGTCATTAATTGTAACCTTTTTTTATTAATTTTTTTCCCTAAAATCCCTGGAAATCAATTTTTCTGCCTAACTTTTATAGATTTTTTCCCAAAGTTTGGGATCCCACACATGCCTAAAATGAAGGTATATTAATTACTCGCTCAATAGAAATGTTGATGGGTGTAAATAAACAACGTTACCAACCCACGTCGGTGGTCAAATGATCGAAGGCATCACTATCGCAAAAAACATGACTGACAGTGACTTGGAAATTGGGGTTTGAATATTGATATATTGAGGGTGGTTTTCCACTTTTGTTTCTTTCAAATGTAGGTACACTTCAATCTAAATTCACTCTTCCTTATTCCTAACACTTGACTGTAATCAGCACATACAAATGTGTACATCCCTCATGGGTATTGTGATGCTGTGATTGAGCCTTGTGTTCCAGTTGTACGACTTAGCGCACCCTGGTCTGTCGCGCAACAGTGTGGCAGGCTGCCCCCAGACAGAGGAGGTGTGCAACACCCATGAGGCCACTTTCAGGTGCTGGGAACATGGGGCGTGCGTTGGTAGCTTCTCTGAGCCACGGTGCCAGTGCAAACCGGGATGGACTGGTCCCGGCTGCATCTCTCAAACCGTTCCCACCACCTTCAAACCACAGAGCTACGTCAAGTATGCGCTGTCGTTTGAGCCAGATCGCTTCTCCACACAGGTGCAACTGAGGTTCAGGACACGAGAGGAGCACGGGGAGCTGTTCAGAGTCAGCGATCAGCACAACAGGGAATATGGCATCTTGGAGGTGAGTATGCTGACATATAAACTCAGGGGGGAGATGTTCAGAGTCAGCGATCAGCACAGCAGGGAATATGGCATCTTGGAGGTGAGTATGCTGATATAATAAACTCAGGGGGGGATATGTTCAGAGTCAGCAATCAGCACAGCAGAAAATATGGTATCTTGGAGGTGAGTATGCTGACATAATAAACTCAGGGAAGAGCTGTGACTTTATAAAGTATATTAAGGTGGGGTCTTGTGGTGTGTTACTATTGTGTTTTTTTCCTGACTGTACAGATCAAGGACAGTCGCCTCCACTTCCGCTACAACCTGAACAGTCTACGAACTGAGGAAAAGGATATATGGCTGAGCGCCATCACAGTCGACGACGGACAGTGGCACACTGCTAAGGTACCTTCACGTGGTTGTAACACGAGCTAGGTGTCACCAGCCTCCGGGACCAGCGCTTTAGTTAGATTTAAATCCCTTGTTCCTCACACACCTTATACACACTTGAGCGATGTTTCAAGTCAGAGCACCAAAGTGGTTTTGCCCCCTTTTGAGCACCAGTGTCAGTAGCATGGATAGGATATATTTTGAGGGGGTTTCATGTGAAAAACCTATTTGTCATGGGAAGGAAATTTTGCTCAAAATGTTAATTTTTCAATAAATACAAATATAATCTGATTGTGATTGATCGTGTTAAAAATGAAACTGATTGTCATTTATATGATATAGCCTTTTTTGTCCTATTTTTTCGTTTCCAACATATTCGTAAACTAATCACGCTAATTTGTCAGGGATGAGAGGGGTTGTAGGACCTACTCGAAATTGTGTGCAGGGAGAGTGGAAAACCATTTAGGGAGAAACTACCCTCAATACTCCCAAACAGGATTTGAACTCTGATCTCCCTCGTCTTTGGTGGTCCAGTCTTCCGCAAGATTGAACATTCAACCATCAAAGCGGGTTGATTCTTAAGTAAACTCTGTGGTATTAGTATGGAGAGAGGATGAGAAACCACATTGCAAAGAGAGCAGAGTCAGAGTTGGGTGTCGCACAATTTCTCACTCTAGTAGAATCTCATTGAACCCTCAGGTGTAGAGCTAAGATTCTGATGAACGTACGCAGGTATCACGGTACGGCTCGGCGGCCACGCTAGAGTTGGACGGAGGAGAAAGCCGCCGGTACAACGAGACCTTCCTGTTCGAGGGACACCAGTGGCTCCTTGTGGACAAACAGGAAGGAGTTTACGCTGGTGGCAAGGCAGAATATACTGGTGTCAGGACCTTTGAAGTCTACGCTGACTACCAAAAGGGTATGTACCTGAACAAATATTGGTATGAATGATCATCTCTTGACAGTCATTCTTCAAGGCTTACCAAGAACAACTCTTTGCCCTCTTAATCTGAATGTCTGTAGCAGTCAAAGTTTGTCTTTAAAAAGTTGATAAGTTTTTTAAAATGAAATCTGGTCATGAGAATTGAACCCAGGACCCTTGCCTGAGCATGTCAATACTCTGCCACTGAGCTATCCAGGAATAGTCCTGTGCTCAAGTTAATTCTTCACTCCTAGTTTAAGGCATAGTCTGTGATAGATGTGTGGAAATCTTCGGCTAACAATGAGCTATCTTTGATACTACCTGGCAACTTTATAATATTTTTTGTGAATATAATACTTGATGTGATTTTATTTGTAAACTATATATCATTTTGATCTACCAAGCTTCACTATTTAAGTACAATTAATTGTAAATTTGTTGGCTTTCTTCGCGTTTAAAAAAATTCTTTTATGTTTTATATAAACAATGTCTACTTCAGCATCGCTCTGGTAAGTGCAGGCTATCCCTCATAATTTAATCCAAGATCTAGTATATTTCTATATTCCAAATAACCTATATAAAACACTAATAAACACAAAATAAAAGTTCGTGTACTCGCATATTAAACCACAAATTGGTAATTGTAGAAGAAAACAATGCTAAGAAATAATACCTTACAAATCTTGGTGGGTCACCATGTTTGTATTTGAAACAAATGTGTCAAAGGTCAGTGGAGATGAGGAACCCTCCGGTGGTATAGTTGCTTCTGGCACAAAACCTTGTGAATAAGAAATCTCTTGGTGGCTATTTTGTTGAATGCAGAGTAGTGCCCTTGCAAATGTCCAGAGCTATAGACAGAATTTATCCCGGTCAGGTTGCCTGGACGACATCAGGCTGGAAGGGAAGCATCTCCCCTTGCCGCCCGCCATGAACGGCACCCAATGGGGCCAAGCCACTATGGCACGCAACCTGGAGAGGAACTGTCCTTCCAACAAACCGTGCGCCAATGTCATCTGCCCCGAGCCCTTTGAATGTGTCGACCTGTGGAACGAATACGAGTGCACGTAAGTTGTTTAAGGTAGAGACGAGAGCTCTGGGACGCTTGTAGTGGTGTTTAGATGTGTCAGGGTTTAACACTTAAATAGGGGAATTTTAATTTTAACCAATATGTCCTTGAACAAACATAGAGAATTTTAATGTGGCATCAAAATATTGAAGTGTTTGTCTGACTTTCGGGGTTAATTTTTCTACAATTATATATTATTAATTTAATGATGTATAGAATAATTAAGGCGCTTATTTCATACATATTTTTTTAGGGGTGTGCGAAGTCCTATTTTTCAATTCAAAATAGAATTGAATAATATAAAATATTCCTAAAACCGAATTGAAATTTGATTATTAAAAAGAGTTTAATGTTGTAAAAAAATATTATATAGTTCATAACTATAAGACTTAAGGTATTAAATATTATTATACAAATTATATATTTAGTATTTACAACAAAATTAACACATTTGTACCAAGTTGATAAATCACGCTACTATCATATTTTATCTATTTTTTAAAATGTTTTTGTCACGTGAACATTGATTTGTAAAAAAATATTATGTAGTCCATAACTATAAGACTTAAGGTATTAAATATTATTCTACAAAATGTTATATTTACAACATTATTAACATATTTTGTACCAAGTTGATAAATCATGCTACTATCATATTTATCTAATTTTTTTAAATTTATTATGTGAACATTAATATTTAATGGTACAGTATAGACAAAAATGACAAAAATATTACATAAATGTTTATTTTAACTTTAAATATTTTTATGGGTGAATCTTTGTGATTGTCGACTCTGGAATTTTACTTTTGAATCAAAGTCCAAGCTGAGAAATATTCAAAGTGAAGTCAAAGCTTTGTATACCCCTAAAGATTTTCTAAAATTGAAATTTATTTTTACAAAATATTCGTATCTAGTCTCACTGAGCAGATTGAAAATGAATAGCCTTGAATGAGCCATCAGCTCTGTGCTAACATTCAGGTACCGATTACATTTTTACATACATTATATTTTACATCGATTGATATTGCTTGATATATAATAGTTGTAAATTATTCCTTACTAGCAATAGTTCTGTGACATATTACAGTATTTAAAGCAGATAAAATAGTTGCTGTACCTTATATATTGGAAAAAGTTTGGAAATCAAAAGACAGGGGCCCGACTTACTTTTGTTAGTGTATAGGGGTCTTGAAAATCTAGTATTTTCAATTTTGTTATGTTTATACTCTATAAAATAAGTTATTTCTGTAAATGTTATTTTGTTTGCCTGACCTGACAATTGAGCATCAATATTTGGTGACACGGAAATAATATTCCCTCCCACATTTTCTAGCATCGTGTCATCTAATCCATTTAACAAAATCTACCATAAAGTTGCTTATAAGTACTAAAAACACTATCATACTAATCATTTGTATTGTTGCACGGTAAATAATACTCACTCTATGGTGGTAGGACTGTATGTACTTCTCATTACTCTTCTTAATTATACATCGGAAATGGTTCATTCAGATTCTCGAGTTGAGAAGCTTCTTCAATAGTTGACCTTTAATGAGAGATAAAATGATGAAATAGTGATCAACCCATTTTATATCATGAGAGGTAACAAGCTTACTTTGATTAGTTACACTATGGCCCTATCTTATAAGCTACACCATAGAGCTACCAAGCAAGGTAAGCTTGTTACCTCTAATTAATATTCAATAGAATCATTCCAATATATTTTTAAAATATTCAAACCTGCTATCTTTCTATATTTACTAGAGTTGGGTCAGATCTTCATTCCAAATTCCAAATCTTGAATCTGAAGTTAGAAAACATGACACGCCTATCTCAATTTGAAATGTTTTTCTTTTCAATTCTGATTTTGTTCACATTAGTTCTTTAGTTTCTACAGAAAATAGAATATGTAACTGAATGATCATATTTGTTGTTATAATATAAATTCACACTCAGTTGAGTGGTAAATTAATGGTTTCATTGCTAGGTTTACATTATAATAATTTGGGGATGAACCATTAATAATAATCATAATAGCTTTAAAAAAATCATATTTAGAATTTTAAAAAGAAATGAAAAGAAAATTAACCTCGAATTTGAAATAGTTTCGAACCCTCAAACCTTGACCACTCTTTGGTACTCGAATTTGAAATAGTTTCGAACCCTCAAACCTTGACCACCCTTTGGTATTAGAAGGACTCGCCCCTAATATTCATATAACTATAGAGTACACGCTAGTGGCCTAATTACACTAAATATAGTTTCTCTAGTGATGAAACCAACACAACATGGCATGGTTCGAATCCTGTTTTTCCTGTTGTGTTTACAAACCACATTATTTCAGGGCCACAATACTCAAGTAACAATTTCTTACAAAATATTTTTGCATAACAAGTTTGCACTCCCTCTTATCTATTTACATGTTTGTTTGTTGCGTGTTATTTGCCCGTGTCTGTGTACCCCCGGTGGTGGGTGTGTTGTGTGATGTGACTGTTGTATGCAACAATCCCCCCCGGTACACAGCTGCGGTGAGGGCCAGATCGTGTCCCCAGACAACAAAGGCTGCACAGACAAGAACGAGTGTCTGGACGTCCCCTGTCTCAACGGCGGTACCTGCATCAACCAGGACCCCCGACACCGGTACCGCTGCGTGTGTCCCGGGGGTTTCTGGGGGGAGAACTGTGAGCTGGTTCAGGAGGGGCAGACCCTCAAGCTTAGCATGGGAGCCCTCGCGGCAATACTGGTCTGCCTGCTCATAATCCTCAGTAAGTCTGCCCGCTAGGCAGACACTCACTCGTCTCTCTCTCTTTGTAGCATCTTCTTTAACTGTCTGCTTGTCTATGTTGCATGTGTAGCATAGAGATGGTTGGTGCAAGTAGATACTTGTAAATATTGAGCATATTAGGCCAAAATTAAGGAAGACAAGCTATTTTCATGTTTTAAACCTTTAACACCATTCACAAGTTTATAAACACTGCCAAAACATAAATAATCTAAATATACGGG
>CABFWB010000661.1:39918-59054 GCA_902151455.1 Timema bartmani | reverse complement strand
TAGTAATAGTAATAATAATACTAATCGTCTTAAAAGTATTAGTAGAAATAACAACAGAAGAAGATCCCTATGATTTTGTAATACTCGACTACACAATTTGTTTGATAGTATCATCTAGTTATAAAAAATACTTTAGTCTAGATGGAACAAGACTCTTCAAATAAAAATATTCATTGTTTCAGATTAACACCTTATGTCTATATTAAACCGTTTATTTATGAAACAGCCTATCATTAGTTATGTAATTTATATATTTTTAACTTGTTTATCTACAATTTTACGCCTTTAGCTCTATATTCTATACACACATCAAGAGGCGCATCAACCAGATTTTCTGTTATGCCTCTAGAATAGTAATGATAATGAATATCTCTAAACTTGAAATTTAAATTTAAATTGTAATAATCTGTAATTTGTATTTTGTATTAATTAATTTATAATAATAATAAACTCTCTCTCTCTCTCTTTCACTTTTTTATATTTCTTTTTTTATATCCCATATTACCAATCGCTCAGGCTATCCACATATTGACACTACTGGGTTAGGAATGAGAAAGATAGAATTTATAGAAAATTTACTCTAATTTTCTTCGATGGAAAGTAGGAAACCATTTAGGAAAAACCACCCTCAGTACATCTGACTGAGATTCGAACCCTGCTTTCCTCGTTATCGGCAGTCCAGTCTATTGCGCGAGTGACGCCTTGTTGCGTTAAACCACTAAAGGGAGTCATATTATTATTATCTAAATATTTTAATATTGATCAGTTTTCTAGCAAACAATTAGTCGAAGGAAATTTCAAATTAGAATGTTTATTATCTTTTCATTGAAGTAAACTGGTCTTCACTAAGCTTTATACTTAGTGGAGACCATACAAGATTGTCGGGTTAATTCCTCAAATGAATACATTTTAATGTCATGTAGTAGAATAAAGTTATTTGGGAAATAGTGGGGGTACAGGGAGTACATTAAATAGTATAGGAAGCAAGACTGAGATGGTCTGGACATGTAATGAGGAGGTCGTAGTACATGAGATAGTAGAGGAAGCAAGACTGAGACTGAGAGGATGCCAAAGAAAAGGTTGGGAATGAAGTATGTAGGAAAAAGAGCGCAAGGGAGGCCAAGAAATATAACAGCAGATAACAGAAAGTGTGCAAGTGAGAGGACAAGAATGAAAGAAATCAAAGGAGGAAGAATGGTGGAAGGATAGAGGAAGATCGAGGCATTTTACTAAACTGACCCGGTCACAGGCTGGAAACAGTTGATGATGATATAGTAGCCATTTCATTATATAGCGAAACAAAGATGGAAGGTGAATTTTCACAAGATTATAAATAAACTAATATATAATGGATACATATGTTTAAACATTTGCATATTTTTACAAACTATCTGCTATTTTAAATATAGAAAAAACAAACTAATTTGTCTAACATAGTAGCTGACACACGAAGATAAATGTCGCTGAATTCAGCGCATGTATGTTGTGTGTCATGTCACCAAATGTATCTCTTGTTCCAGACCCTCCGTTGGGCCCCAAACCAATCTTGGGGGCTTTTAATTGAGGAACTCCACAAGAGGGCAGAATTGTTTCGGAATATGACCTTGGATTATGAACTTTTTTTAAAAGTTAAAAACTTAATGTTAGAATTTATACCCGAGACTTGTGTGATTCTTATACAAGTACATAAATTATTGCATGCTTTTTAAGAAAATATAAATTGTGGAACTGATACAGTGCCATTTTAGTTGCATCAGGTTAACTACGCGAGTGTAAATTTCGTTTATACAGTAATATTATACCAAGTTAACTATGTTCATTCATGTGAACAGTTGTTTTGTAACACGGAATTAAAACACTATATCACTAAATCCTTGTTTGTTTCATTTGAAATGTTATTCATATTGATTGTTAAGGAATAAGATGGCCAAATAGCTGGAATAATTTCAGACGATTATAAATAAAAACTGTTTTCGGCAGGGGGAGAGATAGGGTATAAAGCTAACAACAGGGTGGTAACAAAATAAAGAGAACTTCGAAATGGTGCTAAGCGACCAAGAAATATATGAGAACAGTTGAACGTGTAAGTGCAGCTTTTGACTGGGATAAGAACCTGGGTAGATCCAGTTGGTGAAGCGGTCAATGTGTACACTCAGAGGACCAGGGTTAAAACCCCTGCCACTTGTTATTTTTCTGAATTAACAGTTTAGTACATGTTGTCGACTAACAATCATTCAGCCAAGTTGACCTTCAGAAACAAGCTAATGAACGAGATAAAGTCTTCCTGTTTTTTCTGAGTCTCTACCCTCCAAACCGCTCTGAAAACTCGTTCTTATTTATGTCACATCCAATGCTGATCACACAATTTGTCAGTTTCCTTCGTATTGCAGTTGGACCTGTGCATGTACTAACAAATCTGCTCAAGCCAAGGTTTGGTTATAATTTCAACATAAAATTATGAAATCTATGTATAAACAAACAAGATCTATCTAAATAACATATAAAGTAAATTTATACAATATTCTCGAGTTGTCATTTCTTGTCCCATTAAGGACAAATGAACACCTTTCTGTCCCCCTCTAAAAAATTTTTTTCATTATATCTTAGGATTTTTACTTTTATTTTAAGTTCAGTCAATACTTGTGCATTGCTACTGCCAGAGCATGGTATTTTATATTTCTCTTGTCTCGCTTGTTTTCCTCTGTGTAATATCTGCATCCTTGTAGACACCCCTGGCTATGTCATAAATATCTGCACCCATGTAAACACCCCCAGTGATGTCTGTAATGTCTGCACCCTTGAAGACACCCCTGGCTATGTCTGTAATTTCTGCACCCTTGTAGACACCCCCAGATATGTCTGTAATGTCTGCAACCATGTAAAAACCCCCAGCTTTATCTATAATGTCTGCACCCTTGTAAACACCCCCGACTATGTTTGTAATTTCTGCGACGCTAGTATCACTACCTATATATGTGTGGCTCGTTAGCTGCCCCCTGGGGCTTCGGGTGCAAGGTGTCGAGTGTGTGAACGAGGACGAGTGCGAGTGGTACCCTTGCACCAACGGGGGCCGCTGCGTGGACTACGCTGACGAGAGGCGCTACAACTGCCTGTGTCCGTCGGGGTTCACAGGGATTCACTGCGAGCTGGAGCTCCTGGAGTCGGGAGTGATAAAACCCTCTGAGGACTTCATCATTGCCATCAGTTTGTGTCTTGTAATGTTGCTCAGTAAGTCCCCTTTCCTTGTTTTGTCACTTATTATCTTTATTTATACATTACTGTATCAGTTTTAATGAGACACAAACCAGCAATCCAAGAAAACGCCATCAGGAGAGTGAATTTATTGTAAATTTATGAGAAGTCAACTGAAGAAAGGGATTGTGGGAAACCTCCAATGCAAACCTTTTCAAAACACGGCCATCTTTTTAAATCACCTGTTTAGGTAATACACATATATGATAATTACTCTAAAGGGCTAGGAATAGGAAGTAAGGATTTTAGAGGTAATCTACCAACATTTTCATGGATGAAGAGTGGGAAACTATTTAGGAAAAACACACTTTCAATAGACCCAAACAGGATTCAAACCCCAATCTCCCCATCATCAGCAGGCCAGTCTAACACGAGAATGCTGCCTTATGCCAGGATCACGATCAACTTAACATTCACTTAAATTTCACATAACGTAATATACCGTAAAGGTTCTCCTCACCTTTTTAAATTGAAACCATCACAATGCAGTTGCAGTTAACTTAACGTCCACTTAGTTTTGTCCAAAGAAAACGTTCATGTTAACTGAAGATAAATATAATATAAATACAACATTCTATTCATCTACCATCTACATCGTGGACCCTTTTACTCCTGTAAACTCTTCATCACACCAACGCTTGTATACCACACTTAAAAGTGTAGCACGTCTGCTATCACCGGAGGAGTGTGTCCCACAAATTAGTATCCCCAAGCCTCATCCCTCCAGTTTACAACCAAGAATGGCCAATGCTAAGCGCAGATTGGCTGGCTGTCCTGCGCCAAACCTCCTCTTTACTCTGTGAAACTGCATGTGAAAATGGAGATAGAACCAAAGTTCTTGGTAGAAACAAAATAATAAAAATATAATAGTAACAACCGCAAATGGAAGTATAATTTCAATAGTGGCTTTATAATAATCAAAGCTACTAGATTGAAAAGTTAATAGCCTAAAAATAAAGTTAATGAATTGAAATTTATAAGAAATATTGCTTACAACTTTGATCATGGCTTGGCTACTTAACCCTTTGAGTGCCAAGAGAAATGACAAAAGAATGTGCTAAAAGTGCCAAGCTATTTTCCTGAAAAATGCAGGAGTTTGTTTAAATTTTATTAACTCATTAGTCTTTGAACTTATTGCACTCAAATTTTTACATAAACTAGCTAACATGCTTGCCAATCCGATAATATAATTATACATATACTTTTTTAATTTTTAAATATAATAAAAAAATCACTAGCCAAGATATTAAAAAAATATTTTTTTATTGTTTTATTTAACATTAATTTTTAATCATTGAAAATTTAAATAGCTTAAAATAGAATATATCACTGAAAAGAACATAAAAAACTGAGTAAATGACAAAATTTGAAAAAAAACTAACTTTAGATTTTACACTAAAATTGGGTTATGCATAGCAGCTGTTTCAGTGACCATCAACTTTAGCAGTGTTATAGTAAAACAAAGTCTAAAATAAATAATTGGGTTGGAATCAGAAGGGGACTGGTGGGAGGGTATATAAAACCTGTTATTTCTGCATAAATATGAAGAGGTTGGGGTGGATATCCTGATCTTCAAGATTTATTTCATCCCTTTAGGAATAACTAGTATTCATACTCGTGTTATCAATGACAGCTGTCACTCCTACTTGTTCCGATCTTTCACTTTCACTAAAATAAAATTCTTGTTCAGTTTCATTATTTACAAATTCAGAATCACTGCTTTCAGAATCACAAACAAATTGATCATTCTGGGTTAAGCTGTCAATAAAATTAATATTGCAAGTATTTCTGTTGTCTTTAATCACAGCTTTCCTCTTAGTACCCATGTTTACAAACAAGGCCAAAGATAAAACTAATAAAGTAAAAAGTTATAAAATAATTTTCCGGTTCGATATATCGCAAAGACAAATAAAAGTAGCTTGAACATACGAGAATGCAGTGGAAATAAAATCTACCCTATCTGTTGAATTAATAGTGAACTAAGAGCTCGAAAACGTGGGATCGCTGTGAGCGACGCTGGCAATTTTAGCAGATATTTCGTGCATCGCTCTGAGCGACGTTGGCACTCAAAGGGTTAAAGTTACCATAGAGCCCCACACTTTCTTATAAGTAAACAGGCCACAGGCTGGAAACAGTTGATGATGATGATGATTTGTTTGAATCCTGGTCGGGTGTATTCGGGGTAGTTTTCCCTAATTGGTTTTCCACTCTCCCTTCATGCAAATGCGGGTACACTTATGTGCAACTGAATAGTCAGTGAGATGCGGTGAACAAAGAACTGATGCATACACCCTTGTAAGCAGAGTCAGAAATATGTGTTACTGTCACAAATAGACAGGTATGTATTCATAAACACGCTCAACGCATGTAATTCCACCCCCCTCATAGGTTATACACTTGTTATTTTATTTGCAGTTTCTTGCATGCAAACATTGTTTAGATCTTCATGTTGCTCTTGTTACATTTTGATGCACAGATCATGTTTTATTCTTAGAAAAAACATAGTTTTACTTTAGTAGTTATCCTAATATCTGTTATTTTAGTGAATTAAAACTCAAACAGGATGAGGAAAGTGAATTTTTAAGCAGGTGTTTTAACTTATGTCTGCCTGTAAAGGGGACTAACATCCTTACAGTACAGTGTTCATGCTCAGAGTCAGAGTCATTCACCTAACCAAGCTCGAGACAGTACATTAACTAACTCTCTCTCTTAAGGGGGTACTTTGCATAAAGTCATTTGCACTAAAACAACTCATTTTATAATAATTTAACTTAAAAATGAGAAGGATAACTCACCAAAGTTTGCTTGGAGAGAGTATTGAAAACCACATTGTGGGGAAACAATGTCTTGAACCTCAACCTACTCGTTTGCATTACCCCCCTGTGTGTGTACCGGCAGTTCTGGTCCTGGTGTTTGTGGTGTACAACCGGCGGCGTGAGGCCCACATCAAGTACCCCGGTCCGGACGACGACGTTCGGGAGAACATCATCAACTACGATGACGAAGGAGGTGGTGAGGATGACATGACCGCTTTCGACATAACACCGCTGCAGATCCCCATCGGGGGTCCCCTGCCCGAGATGCCCACCAAGATCCCATGTGAGTTGTCACTTTACGCAGACTGCGATGGTCGATTATTTCTATCTAAGGGGTTGTGAGTACTTATTCAAACAACTATCTAAAACTTAAAAAATTCTAGTAGTACTAAAAATCTTAAATTTTATCTCAAAAATGTTTGAGTTTTATTAAAGTTTGATTCAATTTTAAAATATAATTTTAATAGAATTGAGTTCAACTACTTTAAATTTAACAGGAAGCCCTAATTTGTATGGTCATTTTTTAACTTTTTTTTCCACAAACAAATTATCAATTCTAAAACATGTATATATTTTTGTTAATGGTCTATGTCCGGATCTGTTACAACAATTCAACTTTAAATATCTGTAACACAAATACTGCTCTGTATTACTCTAACTAGGATAAAACTCATTGTTCTCATTGAAACATGATTTGAACACGACTTGAAGTCCCCCTCGACTCTCACGCCCCTACTTTTTGTCTGTTCACTGATGTCACTACCGAGTAGCTGCGCCCCAAAGGGCACAGGATAAGAAAGGTGAATTTTAAAGACCTTAAATATAATTTAATATGATTATAGATAAGTTGGTGGAAATGTTTCAGGGTTTTTACCAAAATTTAATTCCTATGTCTTACAAACTAAGTGCTGATAACTGGGTCAAATTTAATTAAATAAAATCACAAACTGGACACAGGAATCAAACCCAGAACCTTTGGCTTTGCTCGCCAACGTCTAGTAGTAAAATAGCTAGGGAAATATGGCACACCCGGATGGTTCAGTGGTAGATCATTGGCGTGGAAAGCCAAAGGTCCCAGGTTTGATTACTGTGTCTAGGTTTTCATTTTAAACTTGATTTATTTTTTACTACATGTTGGTTATTAATCAAATATATACTTAAAAGAAGATAGAAATGGGAAAGGTGGATAGAAACATAAAAAAGGAACAAACACAATATGGCTGTGACAGTGAAAAGAACACAATTCACACTTTACAATGCTGCCACTGGACAAAGAGGTAATGGCTGCCCCTATGGAAATTGATTGTTACCTCCTAATCCCCTGACCTAGGTTTTATTCCATCAGAACTCATCAGAAGAGAGTGTGAAATGCACAACACAACTTATTAAAAGAGGAAACTAAAAAACACAAAAGGAAATAAAAGGTAAATGGGTAAAGAATGATAGGACACTTATATAGGAACATGTAAGAGGAATAACATTAAGGACAAACACAGGAAATAGACTTTGGATGCAAATATATAATTTATCTTTATGTAAGGAAAACCCCTTACTCCTTTTTGAGGTAGTTGTATTATATTTTGAAAAAACTAAAGATGGATCACTGAATCCTATGGTATTTGAGAGATTCGAGATTCACAATAATTTCAAAAAAGTATCTCCAACACAATAATGAATACCTTGTCTTGATTTAACAATTTTGAGCAATTAATACAAAGAATCAAATAGACTTGTAGTAGACACGACAAACAAAATATCATTTATCAGTGGCTTTAAACTAAAATTTTGTATTTTTAAGGATTCGAATTTGTATTTGAGAAATCTAGGAGCAGACCCCACTCTAATAAAAACTGTAGTTCAACATACGCGAATTTGTTAATGACCGTACTTCTGTCGTTTCAGACCCTCCGATGGGCCCTGAACCAAATGTCGGTGTTTTCATCGAGGAACACAAGAAAAGGGCCGACGCTGATCCAAACGCTCCACCATTCGATGACCTCCGGAACTACGCTTACGAAGGAGGTGGTTCGCTCCACCATTTGATGACCTCCGGAACTACGCTTACGAAGGAGGTGGTAGCACTGCTGGATCGCTTTCTTCGTTGGCTTCAGGTAAACATTTGATATGACCCTGGTATGGTTGAGAGTGCTAATGCTCTTGCTGCTACTACTCAGAGAGTTACCAAGAGACGCCAGTAGAATCAGCACTTCCTGTTGTGGTAGAGAGCACCAAGACACTAGTCTGGAGTCGTGACTATCATTGCCAAGCGTCTCTAAAGCCTCAGTCACTCTAGGCTAGTTTATTACCGTCATGTGAACCCTCAACCTGCGCCTAGTAGTACTCACTGGTGAGTGTTTTACTAGCATCTAGTGAAGTTAAAAATGCCTTAAACGCAAGACAACATTTAAACACAGCAACCAACCACAAATACTATACTCACTGCTAGTTTAACCAGCTTCATTTGACAGGGCTACTGACAGTAGCTGTGTGGTTTGTGTTGCAGGAACAGATGATAATGAACAAGACTTCGACTACCTGGGCGCGTGGGGCCCTCGGTTCGACAAGTTGGCAGACATGTACGGACAGGAAGGGGAGGAGAGTGAAGAAGACGAGCAGTAAACGAGGGGACGACTGCAGTCGCACCGAGGTTCTCGCACCATGAGACAGTTCCAGAGAAACGACGACGTGTGACTCCTCTGTTATCCCTTTTCTCTAACCCCTCCACTACCTCTAGTATCAAGCGGAGCCCCCCCAACTCAATACCCGCAAGAGGACCCGGGTACAAACCGTGTTATTTGCCGATAGACTAAGTGCTTGACGTCGGTGTCTGCAGTTATATCCTCGGTCCTGCTCGTTGTTTGTGGCTTTGCCCCTCTTATTTGTCGACAACCCATTGTTACAGTACAGGTTCCGGCGTTACCGCCCCCCGCCCCCACCTCATCCCCCCACCCCACAAGGGGCCCTCACAAGTAGAACCCTGGTTGTCGGGGAAATATGTACGGTCTGTAAGTTTGGGCCTAGATTAATAAAAACCACAAACATTTTTCAAAGAAACCCAATAAAGACTGTTATTTAACTTTGTGACGATTGACGGTTATTGTCAAAGTTTTTCTCTGTGTTCTTGGGTGTGAGATGAGCACCATGCCAGTATTTATTATTATAATAATATAATCCTCACTTAGACCAAGACAAAATATGGCAAACAAAGTTAATTGTGAATGTACTGTAAATAGTCGATATACTTAGCCATAGGCAACTCTCAAATACTCAGTTAAAAGAAACAAAAAAAAACACAATAAAAATCAACACATAAAGAAGTATCGTAGATTTATAATGTAAATAGATTTGTCAATATTGTGTTGCAAAGTTTTTTTGCACGTAAATGAATTCAATCACTCACTTACTGCGCCCTCCTGTTTCTTTAAACCGTCTTGTTTTGGAATGTTGTCAGCGGCGCTAGTGCTCATCTATCTTCAAGCGCGCAATTGTCGAGTACTTTATGTTTCTGTACCTTTTTAAACTTTTATCGTTTCCACTGGAGATGTTAAAATGGGACTTAAGTGTGTATGAGATCTTCTACAAATGTCGAGGTTAGTTCAAATGGCATCTTTATTACACTGGAGACATTTTGATTCTTCACACCTGAGATTTTATTCAAGAATGGAAGATAATACTTTCGATAACCTCATTTGTGTGAAAGTTTGTATACAAATAAAACAAATAGTAATATATATAAGCGGGTATAAATGTTGTTCTTAACTTTATCGTTTTGTCCCAAGCCTCGTTTTGACAACAAAAACAAACCAGTGCCAATTATTAAGAAAGTATGTAGAAGAATTGCCAAGGTATAAGATGAAAATTAACTTAAATGTTTCGCACTCATGTATATCTCGTAGATTATAAATGAATAATCATTTTAAGAGAGTTTCTGCACACGATACATTGTTGTGCATTTTGTCACATTTTAAATGATATTGCTGTAATCAACATTAAAGTTTGTTTATAAATTTTACACAAACAAACATTTTCATGTGAAGAAAATCATGTATATTGTGTGAAAAATAATTTATATTATAATAATTTTCAAGTACGAATAATTTTTGTTCGACATAAGTTTATTTTTTAAGAGTTTGGTTGCATGCATGTGTTGAGAACAAGTGAGATTGTTTGGCGGCTATTACTATGTATACGGCCTCATTTCTGTGTAATTGTGTTTTATGTTGTAACTGTCTTTAGTGTACAACTGTGTTAGTATTTTTTAAGTAACTGTGTTAATGTAAATGACAGTTTCGCCTAAATTAAACGTCAATCTATAGAAAAACTCAATGTATTTCTACAGAAGTAAAAAAGATTCAGTTTTATGTTGAATGTTTTTTTTTTACTTTTAAAGATTATCTGGATTGTTCCTCTCTTGCCATAGAATGATACAATGGGGTATTAAGGAGCAATTTAACTACTTCCAGACATTCCAGGATAAATTAAATTGTGGACTTATAAGTGTTTTGTAGGAATCTAACCGTAGGGATGAGTTAAACATCTGGGTTAGTCAAGAAAATCTGAAAGAATTTTTTTTTAAAAATTGGTGTCTTGTATTTTCTGGACAGGCTGAAGAAAGTACTATTTATTTTGTATGTGTTAAAGATAAAATACAGACTGAAGAACTTTCAAACTCATTATATGATTAAAAAAAATTATTGTTTTAAAATTAACATGTCACTGATATTTGTAACTGCTCAAAAATTCACTGTGTACAATTGATACCCCGACTCCTTTTTACATTCATCTGCGCGTGCACCAGTTGTGAAAAGTTGTGACATATGGTTCACCTTGTTGGATGTGAGCGTTCGGTCTTATTGTCACTTTAGACGTGTGGCGCTTGTTCGACTTGAAAACTTGCTACAGTCACTTTCTTTCACAATGGCAGGGTCTGAAAAATACCAAATTTGTTTCTTAAAGGGTTAATTTATATATATTTTTGTTGTTCAAATTGTTTATCTCTTGCCAATATTTATCTCAAGTCAGTGCAATAAAATTATTGATATTCAAATAAATTAGCATATTTTGTAGTAATTATTCATTTTAGGGATTCTTCCTGTACTTCATACTTTCTATTAAAGACTAAAAGCATTTAAAAGAACTATTATAAACCTGTTTGGGTGCTGTTACTTGTCAACTACTTAAGAAACTTATGTCATTTTCACTGCTAGGTTTTCAATGCATATAACAAATGGCATTTAAACTCATTGAAGTATTTTTCAATCTCTGACCGAGTATTAAAATTAACAAATTATAAGGATGAGTGCTGTATTTGTTATGATAATTCTAAGTCTGTGAATTTACTTGTTTTACATTTAAGACCTGTTGCATTTTGTTGATGAATGAAATATTGTGCCATTAAAGTAACTTAATTTTTTTTAAAGAAGCCAAAATAAATTAATATTTTAGTTTATATGCAGCTGTATAAGTACATGTCGGACATTGTAAAGTTTCGGTCAGCAGTTGTTGCAAAATGTTATTCGTCCCACCAAGTAAATGTAATCATATATTTATCATCTGGCTAAATTAAACCACTTGGTTCTTCCTTTCGATTTAGTCTGGTGCAGAAAGAAACACTTTTGTTGATGATGATTATCTGAGGGTCAAAGTCTTCGATGTGTATCTTCATCACCAAGACATTTGAACAATTCAATATCCGATAACCCTCAGTCATCTCAAGTTGTTTGTTAAGTTTATATTCATTAGTTTCCCATCAATTGTTAACATAAATACAAACCAAAAAATAATAACCACTGTAAGACTGAGAAAATCCGATTTTAATTTTCATATTTTATTTTGTTGAAAATATATATAATATAATTATAGTGCAGTAATTAAATGTGAACATGAATCTGAAAGACAAAAACATTTCAAAATGTTTAGCAGGAATACTTTTGACTAACTAGGTTGCGAGCAAATCTATTCCCCTGCAACTCCCGACCCAAGAATAGTTGACTCGTTTCTCCTCTTCACAGGTTTCACATCACTGCCATCTACAGTGTAAATTATAAACCAATGAAAATTATTATTCTACTTAATTAGAGTGAGTGTTTTCTTTGTACGTCAAAGACAGTTTAGTTTGATCGTGTTTATTTGTGGTTCTTAAGATAATCACAAAAAATATTAATCTTTCCTCCTATCATTTTGTTGCAAGGTCACAGAGTAAAGAATTTTGTACATTTTTACAGAATCTTTAAAATAAAAAAAACACAATATGCTGTAGATTGTTTAAGGCTCTGTACTTAGGGCATACTCAAAAATATGAAAAACATAATTAACCCTAATATAACACAATTGAAATTTGTTTCTTGGTACATTTATATGTGGATTAACAAGATATTTACAAGTAATTATGACCGTAGCACATATTTTAACACTTTTGTCAATTAGTATTGTATAGAATGTGTGGCTCCGTTTCTAATGCAGTTCCATGACATTTTGTTGTTTTTGTGCGACTTTATTTTATACATGTTACTTACTATTTGTTACTAGGTTAAGACGGGATACCAGTCGACAGATTTCTATTATTTCATGAGAGCAGCTATTTGATGATGACTTCTATCATAAATTAACTTTTAAAGTAGCATTATGAAGACATCTGTTTTTTCATATTCAGAAAACTTTCTTAACAGACATTTTTTTAAGAACCATTGAATCGATCCACTGATATCCCATCTTAAAAAAATGTTACTTTAAAACTAAAAATCAAACACCATTTTGGGTAAAATCAATTTTTAAATAGTTCTGCTATTTTAGTCACTGAATCACGAAACAAATCATAAAAACAGTAATCTGCTGTGATTTTAGTTGCAATTGTGTGATTTTTTTTTTTGTGAATGTCTTTGATGTTTGTAATTTTTTTTTCAGCTGTGATTATCTACCTGTATAGTTTCAATATGAAATAAACACACCATTGCTATGTTTATGAAGTTTTTGAACTACTTAACAAAAATACCTGGTCGTAAACTACCCTGTGAGGGGTCAGTGTTTGATTCCAACCAAGTGTTAACATTTTACATGAAATCCACATTCATCATCCTGTTCCTTACCTATATAGCATAATTATAATTGATAGCGAAGGAAGGAGAGTTGGAAACAAATTGACTTCTAACGTATCAAAACAAACACTAAAAAGCTAGCTACACTTCAGCTTTTTAAATTGTAACTGCTCCCCCTGCCCTCTTGTGTTTCTTACGATGCTAAATTAATATTTCTGAAAATTTAAAATCAAGTGTAAAACCCTGCTTACATACTTCGTGTATAAAAGTCCCTACAAGTTGGATCAACTCTATAACTTTCCAAGTTATCACTATAAACGGCTGCCATTGTCATTTTCTAAATGTATTCAATTTTCATTTATCCGGCTTTAGTATTCTTAAAAATTCTTAGGAAATTATCTTTTACTAAAAACATTTAAATAAATAATATAGTTGTAACCACAAGGCCTGATTTGGAAGGCGTGTTTGTATAATGTTGTGTGTTATGGATTGCAAATGACAAAACAAGTGTTGCAGGTGGTTGTGATTAGCCTGTAAACAAATAAAAAAGGGGAGCTGACCACATTGTCAGCATTCCTTAGGTATAAACCAGGCCAGAGGGCAGGATAAAAAGTAGTGTATCCAACCATCGTGGCTGACTAATCAACACCGCAGTCTAGGGGTCACTTTGCCCGATTCGGGACTACGCGGGACAGGGCGCCGGTTCATCAGTATTCATAGAAGAGGGCTAACACTCGAGCCCAGGGTACTGGGATTCGGAGACCATGTAGGGACCACTTAGGAGTCAGACAGTTCATTGGTTTATTCCTAGCGACACCTCGTTTTGTCACACACTTCCGAATATTCTTTAAGTTCTTTCATCCTTATATCACTATCAACATCACATTTGTAATAGACATAGTAGTACTAATAAAAACCTTTAAAAACCAAGTTAAACGCCAATCATGAACCCACACAGGTATACACAATCAATCACCTCAGCCATAGCACATCCTGACAGATTGTAGGCTCACGTTTTTAGGTTACAGAGAGGGGGTTACATAATTATGAAACTGTTGATTATGTTTGTAGAATTTGAAGAAATTATTTTATTTCGAAAAGTTTGATAGTACAAAGTATTTTACTTTTCCCATTGGATGAGCCAATATCATGTGACGAAGAGTACAGAATTTAGGGAGTATACATGGAGATAGTTTAGCTGTCTAAGAAATGACAAGATAAGTTTTTCTATCAAGGAATGGAGAAGAATGGAATGTCAGGATAGCAATCAACTTAATGTAAAGAAACTTGTGTGATAAGTATTCACATATCATAAATTAACAACTCAAGCAAAAAACAGAATTTGAACTTTTTTTGATCAAACTGTTTAACTAAAATGTAGTTCAAGCATTTAGGGATGATTTAGGCTATAAATTGTTGCAATAGAAATTTACTGGAGGTACAAAATGAGCTTATGACGTTTTATTGTTAGGGAGAAGTGGACAAAACAAACTATATTCTTTAGAAATAGCATAACCATACTACAGCATAACAGACAAGAGAATCATTATAGAACACATGAACAAACATGTAGGTGCATAGATACAATATGCAAAACAATCAATAAACTATTTGTTTTCGTAGATTTTAATAGCGGCTGCCCAGCGGTGAGGACGGCGATATTATGCTTAAAAGGTTGGGTATTTTGAAATTAACAGAAGCTATTTTTTTGGATACGGTTGTAATGGCATATAAATTTAAAAACAACCTTTTAGTAACCTAAAAATTGGGGAATACAAAAAGGGAATTACTCTACAAGAAGTCTAAATAATTATTTCCAGAACAGAGTAAACACCACTACTTTTGGACTCTATTCAATAAAGATTAAGGGACTAAATTTTTTTAATATAATACCACAAGAAATAAGGATTAAAAAATTTAATCTTTTTAAAAAGGAATTTAAGAGATACATTCTGGAAAATAATTTTGACCAGGTGATGTGGGTGAAAAGGGATCTGTAATTTTGTAGCAACTGATGTGATAATTGGAGCAGAATGTTTATGTATACCGATATATCGTGTGTATGTGCGCATATATATATATGCACATACACATATATATATACCATACTTTTTTTTGTATACTCTAATGTTTATTTGTAATTTTACTATCATTGGGGTGATTGCATCTAAAATAATGTAGCCAGGTGAGGACAAATAATTTATACCCTGTAATAGACCTCACTTTCCTAGATGTATGTAACAAGTTAGTGAATGAACCACTCCTACATTAGGATGTTTATATGTACTCGAGCCAATTTTGGATCTTTATATAAACAAATTCTGAATACTGTAAAATGGGGTGAATAGGGACAGTTTTTCTAGTTTTTACCTCTGTACTTTTAAACCAATTAGTTTATATCAACCCAATAAATTTTATCATTACGACAAAATGTTTATGTTTATACTTTCTACATGAAAAAAAAATTGTTATGTTACTGTGACTTTACTTTTAATTTCTAAGACGTGTCCCTATTCACCCCATGGTTGGGGTCAATAAAGACATGCAATTTATTTTAGCTTACTGTCCCTACTCCAGTATATATTGGGGTTAACAGGGACAATATTAATTTTTTTAAAGAATATTTTTTAAATTTAAGTAAAAAAATTAACATATTACAACATAATACCGGACCAAAACTCATCACAAGTCACTAAATTTATGTCGTCCCCTTCTTATATCTGGTGGGTTCAGAACTGCCATCACTTGTGCCTGCTGAAACTCAAACTCATCAGCTACATTGGGAAATAGGTAAATGTTGGCCATCTTTGCATATTGTTAGAGAAAAGTTCCAAGGTATTTCTGTCCCAGATTTATCACTCTCAGTACTTTTCCTATGAACATTATTCCACACCTCGATCGTATAAGAATTTCACCCAGCTCCCTTCTTCTATTGCCTGTTATTTTTGACTGGCTGCCTGATCTAGTTCTTCATCGTCAGATGATGAACTGCTTTAGCCTGCCGAAATTATGAAGTCTGCCACAGAAACACTTCTCCCAGCTGGTTCTTTAAGGTAGTTTGTTAGAGTTCTGTTTACATCCACGTTTCTTCCAAGTTCTTCATCGTAGTGTCTCCAAAACTCTTTCTTTATTTAGTGGATGTATTCCTCCTTTGTTGAACCCTGACTTAATATTCCTTTCATGTTCTCCTCCATTGAGTCCAGGGCTTGTTTCAACAGCCTTGGAAACATCTTTTCCTCAAAAGGTTTGTCACCTCCTTTCTTCATTTTCCTCAATTCCATCACTTGGCGCCAGGAACTTTTCATGGGTCTGAAGAGCGCCAAGTCAAGTGGTTGGCTCAAATGCATTGAATTAGCTGGCAAAAAGACTCAAGCAATCTCATTATGCATTGAGTGTGGCCCTAGGTGTATGGCCGTTGGACCTCCTTATAAGGAAGAAAGGTGTTGCGTACTGGCTAAAAAAGAGAAACTTGGAGAAGGTGAGACTCCTCACCACACCCGATGTGACAACATCTGGAGAGGCGGAAATAGCCCTGTTGGAGGAGTGGCAGAGACGCTGGGAGAGAAGTGGGACAGGTAGGAGGACTTATCAATTGTTCCCTAATGTGGTTGAGAGACTAGAGAATAAGCACCTCCAGCCATCTCGGGGTTTTGTCCACTTCATCACGGGGAAGGGGCTGTACCCGGCATCTCTAAGGAAGCTGGGACTAATAGAGTCGGGGAATTGTGAATGTGGTGAGGAGGGAACCCCTGAACATGTGGTGCTCGAGGGTGTCCTTACACTAGAAGCAAGAAGGAACTACCAGAGAGAGATCCAGGAAAGATAAGTAGGCGAAGTACTGAGTGACCCAATCTATTGGAAATTCTTAGACCAGATTGCACTAGAAGCGTCAGATAGAACAAAGACTGCCTACATAGAGAGACTTAAAGAGCCACAGGGACGAATAAGATGGGACGTTGACAATGACAATGACGAAGAAGATGACAGCGACAAGGAGGGCGAGACTGACACAGACACTAGTGCGGTCTCAGCGGGGAGTGAGGGGAGAAAAAAGGATTGTTAAAGGGGAATAAGCTGTAACAATCCTTGCCGGGATAAAAAAAAAAGTAGGTGCCGGGGGGAGCAAGCACGAGCCCTGGGAACTGGATTCCAGTACGACTGAGTGTCTGGAGGAACACAGGGGATGCCCTTGTGATCCAAAGGACAGTTTTCCAGTCGTATGAACAAAAGTTAGTGGAGTAAATATAAACTAGGAGGGGTTCCCTGCACCGTATGACCCACCACCTTGGAAACAAGAGTGGTGGATTGTGATTGATGGGCCCTCAGAGTCAAGATAGAGAAAGGCGGCTGTCCTGCAGCCCTCTCGGAACCATCTGGGTGATGGAGTTCCCCGGCAGAAATGGGAATAGAATAGTTGAGTTTAGTTTAGCTTAGTTAGTAGTTAAAATAGATAATTAGGGACGGGGGAACTATGTAGGGTGAAAACGGAAGTGTGGTGGCTAGAAAGTAGACGGGGCACCAACTTCGATAGGGCGCCTCCCCAGGTGGTGGATATGGGGATGCCCACCTCTGCTGGGTGCTTGGCTGATTCGGGAGTGAAATCCCGGGCATTGTGAAGGGCCCAGTGGGGGAGGGTACCGAGGGCGGACCAAATGGAGCTAGGGGTAGTTGAATTTCATTTAAGTTAAGAGCCAAAATCTGTGTTGTAATGTTAAGAAGGAAATTAATATTGAAATTGTAAAAGTAAAGTCAAAGATATGTAGAAAAACGGCCCAGATTTAAAGTTTGTAAGATACCGGGCCTGTAAACACTGAATAAATAATAACAAAAAAATCTCATTATCTTCGCACAATTTATATGGCCCTAGAAGCTATTTAGTGTGCTCCTCGACTGATTTTTTTCTTATAATTACACGACTCTATAAGCTATTTGGAGTAGTCTTCTCCAGACAATTTTTGAAAATTTAATGCATCTAGAAATAATTTGGAGCTTTATTTAAGTAATAAATAAAATGATAGAATATTAGGAAAAGGGTAGAGGACCAATAAAAGTAAAAACACTAACACATATTTACACAAACTTCGATTTGATTAAGGTTTAATTACTACTACTTCCTGAGAAAGATGCTATAATAGCATCAAAATATCGAAATGTGTGTATATATGTGGTAGTGTTTTTACTTTTATTTGTGCTCTACCATTTTCTTAATATTCTTATTTTATTTATTACAAAATGTTTTTGCTCAATGCACTTTTTTCATACATATAGAGTTTTATTAAAGGCAATCTTTTAGCTTGATATGCGATATGGTTGGGGGATTTGAAATTTATCTAGAAGGGCGTAAATTCTTTCCAGGGGGCTAATTTGTCCTAGGGGCTATGTCCCCCTTACCTCTTGGTTCCAACGCCACTGACCCTGAGTAGCTTCATAAATATATATTTCTATTTAGCTTTTATTTATTAGTTTGTGACACAGAAATAAATAGTTGTTAGTTTCAAAATTACATGACGCTATTTGTATTTTGTTGTGACATATAAAGTCTATGTAGTCTTACAAAATAATGGTGGTATTACTTCTTCGTTTTTTATATATTAAATAACAGTTTTAAAAATAATTAAATTTAAATTTATTTAAAATGACAATAGAATTAAGTATAAAAAAAATTTTCCGCCCACCTAATATAAAATTCACATTGAAATGAAGACCTCAACATTTGAAAATAATTACATCACAAAATTAACCCTTATTCCACCAGTAAAAATAAGGTAAGACTTATTTTAGTTTTCAGGCCCTTTTTAAAATATTCCACTAAACACCAAGAGTGTTTTGAAGTGAACATATATTGTGGTAGAGAGGGCGGGGAAGGGGATTGTAGAAGATGCCATTACTTTAAAAATATTTCAAAATGTAAAGTTTGATATTATTATTATTATTATTATTATTATTATTATTATTATTATTATTATTATTATTATTATTATTATTATTATTATTATTATTATTATTATTATTATTATTATTATTATTATTATTA
>CABFWB010000661.1:23950-38528 GCA_902151455.1 Timema bartmani | reverse complement strand
TGTGGTGCTGACTGACAGCTCACAGCTGACTTCTGACGGCTTTGAAAAGCTACCAGACCAAATTATGTATCCCTACGCCGAACCATATGATCTGCAAAAAACATGTCTTTAGTAGTTGTCACTTCTGACAGTCAAAATTTAGGTATATACCTAAATGTTGACTGTCAGAAGTCAGCTGTGAACTGTCAGTCAGCACCAAAGAAGATAAAACTGAGGTATAGCATGTTAGTAAGCTAATACTAGTAAACTTGCATTAGTCCACTACCACCGTGTCAACGGGCCTTTAGCTAACTATACCGCTAAAGCGGGTCAACTATCTAAAGTTAAGTTTAGGTGCGAGAGCCAATCAAAGTTGCAATTTCAAGACCCCCACATTGAGGTGAATTCATACTTTAGGTCAGCTCACGAACATTAGTAGCATTCTTGATTTATTACATAGTAAAATATAAATATTTGTTTGATTAAGTCATAAAACTTTTTTTTTTCCTTTTAGGTTTTTAGCATTGAGATTCTCTTAACCATGGTGAAAAACATTCTTCCACAAACAAACTTTTATTATCGAATGGTGTTCGGTTGATATTACTAATTGATGTGTATACATTTGTTGTAAAATAAATATTTTTAGAAGTTATTTTCTTTTTCTTTTTTTAATATAATTACTCCCTAATCACATTAAAATATATATGGAAAGAAATTGTTTTAAGATGCTTATAAATTATTGCAACAGGTGTAACAATAACAACTAAAATATATGTAATATGTGTTTTCAAATAGTAAATATGTTATTTGAGAGAAGTTATATTTTAGGATCTTGAATTTAGTAAAAAAAAATTGTCATTTTTGATAAGTTATAATGTATCTTATGCTATTAATATTGATTTGTTCTTTAAAAATATTTAAAGAATAAAAAGAGCTACTCTCACTGTTCATTAAATGTTTTTAAAATTGGTGATAAAATTAATTTTACTTTATGCTAGACTTTATCTTATGATTCATAGTAGCTTTAATAATGTGGTTCTAAATATCGTCACCAGGTAACACACCTAGTTCACTGGTTACCGCTAGAGAGCTCTCTTTCATTTAATATTAAGCCCGGCCGCTAGATAAAGGTGTATCGTGGAAACTTTCTAACATGGCCGTTGGCAATCTCTACTTGTGTCTGCCACATTGATGTGATCAATGGTCTGCCATAGTGGTTAAATCCCGTATCACACACGACACTAGTTCGTACTTGAAATCCAGTGTGCTAGCTAGTACGTCATCATCCAGCGTCGTGTGAATCAGAAAAAGTTTACTGGTTCTGCCTTTTGGTACTGGCTAGTGGCTACTATACTAGTTGTGAAGATAAAACAAGCGCTATTTTCTTACTAGTTCCAACATTAGTCATTTTTTTTAGAACAAAGTATTTAACATAACATAATCAAACCTAACGTAACATATTCTTAATAGGTATATTTACAATGTTCGATAGGTTAGTAAAACTGTAAATAAATTAAGGAGAGGTTACGTTAGGTTGTTCTATTAAATATTTGTTCTAAAAGAATAATAGACTGCGCACCAGTTCCGTAGGCCCTATTTATTTTAGAACCCACACTACTTGCACCAGGCGCGATCTGTCGTTTTTAGATAAAAATTTTTAAATTAAATATGTTGTCACTAAAAAGGTTTATATTTTATATATTTATTTTAGAACAAAGTATTTAACCTAACGTAACCCATTCTTTATATATTTACGAAAGGCTTACTAATAGTTGCGCCTTGGTGTTTGTGACGTACTTTATTTTTTAAATTAAAAAACAATAATTAGAATTTTATTATTGTTTGGACTCACCTCAACGGACGAATAATTATAGGTGTTCAACCTCCCAATTCACTGGATTATTGTTGATGTTGATGATTATGTTGCTGCTGCTGAGATCGAGGTTCAAATTCAACTGGAGTTTATAAAGATGCTTTTACCAAAATGGATTTCTCTTCTGCCTTCACGCAAATGCGGATGTATCTATTATAACTCTAAGAACATTTTATTCACCTTTTTGGCAAGATTAGAAAATATTGATATCCCAAATGGATAGCAAAAATCAATGAAAACAAACAAAAAATTGATACGAGAGGAGAATGAAACAAAATTAAGTCTTTTGTATCTAAATATTAATTTATAAATATGTTTAAACTCTTATGTAGATTATATATTGTTAGTAAATAATTGGTTTGTATAATATTATTATTATTATTAGTTAATATTGGAATAACTTTATTTGAAGACAATACAAGAGTGGCCAGACTTATGGATCAAGTGACCTACCGGTACTACAAATTATTAACCCATTTTGTGTTTTAATAGTAAAATTATATTGAACATAAAGACTTATAGTCCTTTCACACACCGAACCTTGAATTTTTCACTAAAACACATTATTTTATTTCCCTGAAACAAAAAATTTGCTCATTAAACACTTGGCTTTGAAGTTGATGTATGACCCCGTATAATCTAAGGATAATCTGTTGGATGATAGTTCATAATTGTTCTGTCATAAACTAAGGCAGGTTTGTAAATGGCCATCATTCAGACACCTTTAATATTTCTATTTTCTAATCTTGGTTTAAGAAAAATCTGCACAAACACTCTCTTTCATTTTCTTCCTGGTGACCTGGCGGTCTAGGGGTAAGGTGTCAGACTACTGTGCTGGGGATTCGGGGTTTAATCCTCGGTCCCGGCACAGATTTATTTGATTGTCAAACCCTTTCTTCACCTCTGACAAGACGTGTATTAATCACAAAAGTGCGTATAGCCCGAACGATAAACCAAACAGGGGTCGACTGGTAGATCGTGATCGACTGTTTAGTTACATATACTTTAATACATCAAGAAACTATTTGATGTTTCGAGTTACTGAAAATACTTATTTCATTATCATTATATTATTTCGATAACGGAGACCACACAAATAAAATAGTATAGATGGGATTAAAAAATAATTATTAGATTTATATCCAAATATATATATTTTAGAAAAATTTCCCCACAAGTTTTATTATAAATACAAATTTACTATTCAACATCATAACATATTCTATATTTATTTATATTCATATTTAAAATCAAATTTACTGATTTAATTTAATTGTGACGTCATGCTACCATTCGATTACGAAAGTACACGAATATTTACGAGGGACTGCTCACTGACTACCTATCTTTATGATATCTCTTATTTTTTCTTAAGGCCGCCATTCTTTTGTTGATTTTGGCTATTCTTTTGGTTTACCTAGGTAAGACATTTATTTTTTACACTTTAAAAAAAATATATTGTTGCGGACTTTATTACTGAGTATTACACATTAGAGTGGTTTGTATATATTGTATATTTGTATATCTTACTTTTGTGGAAAACATCCGAGATAATTATTAGCCTTGTTGAAAGGCACGTGGTTGCGTTGTGGATTTGCTGATTTTGATTTAAATCTCGCAGTTAGTCCCTGTTAGCAAATACATTTTCCAAACATTATTGTTTGCATAGTTATGTTTAGCTATGGATAAAAAGATAGTATATTTCATAACCTCTTTGCAGTTTTCTATTGATTCTAACCTGCCCTCTGTAGCCACCATTTAATTAGGCTGTATCCGAATAGTCTACTTATGCGGCGTCGCCTTGACTCGTGGCCTTGATAGCTGCATTGGCAATCACGTGACCAAGTCTTCACACAAGAATACAAATGTTCTATCTCCAAAAGTGTTACATTTGAGATATTTGGTATTTACGTATATTTAGAAAACACATGGTTCACCTGTGGTGAAATTGATTCTACTATATAATTACTTAAGAGGATACAAGCTCGAGTTGTCATCTAATAACATTGGTTTTATACACAAGGTCAAACTTCAATGCTCTCTTGCAAAAAAGAGGAAAATTGGACATAGAACACTTGCATTCTTGGGTGACGAAGTGTAGATCTGTCCAAATAGTCACGAATGATGCATATGCACTGTTTTCTAGGTCTTAGTCACCATGGATACGAAGGCTAACAGTCATGCACTGTTCTCACGGTGTTTGATTGGCACTTATTTTAGTATTATCGTTTTGTCTGCTAGAGCACTGACTTGCGTTTTTCGCCATTTTAAATAAGGTTGTTACCGTTCTAATAGTCATCAAGTCAAAAACTCAAGGGTCTGACTAGGGAGCCCTGGACTATTTGGATACAGCCTTAGTCTGATGTTCATAGGAAGCTGTTATTTGAAAACTGGAAACTCATGTTGCCACAATGGCAGAAATAAAATATTACAACTCTCTTTCATTCTTAGTTGGTTGATCTACGGGAACTTTTAAAATTGTCCAGGGAATTATATTCTGTTCCAAGTTGATAAATAACTATAATTTCACTTGCCGGTAACAAAACAAATTTCAAGTGAATATTAATTTATAATGTAGGCTACACTACAGTCACCCATAGTGGAACCATGTGGGACATACCTGCTACCTCCCAGGGTGAACGAAGGGGTACATGACGGTGAATTATCTACAGTGTTTTGCGCACCTTTAGTTATTAGGTTATTGGGAAGTAAATAGTTTCATTATTTGAGAAGAAAGTGTTTGAACCAACCATTATTATTGAATCTTTTATTTTGTTTTCAGGAAACTTTAACGATGTCGGCACACTTGACCTGGATGATCATCCGAAACAACAATTCCTACCTCCTGAAGAAAAGGAACATCAATAAACCATTTAGCACGGTATTTACCTAATTTAAAACGTGTTACTATATAGCAACATTTGGTATCATAACCGTCAATACTGTACTGGGTGTTGCGTCTCTTTTAGAGTTAAGTGAGTCTGTAAGTTGTGGTCTTGAAATGCCCATCTTATCGAGTTTTCTCAAACATTCATAATATACCTTACTAAGGAGTTCTTGTCAACAATAACATGACTGTACTTGACGAATGAGTCTCAATGTTTCAGGAGCCAAATAATCTGACGAACCTGAGTGCTTTCAAGTACAATGGTTTGATCCACAGGAGGAGCGTGGGGGTCGTTACGGCACCGGACAACAAGGGCTTCACTGTTGTATACAAGAAGGCCAAGGCTGGGGTAATTCTTATAGAGAACACTTGTTGGGCTAGAGCCCCCCCTAAGACTTGATTACAAGCTCCTCTGGACCAGCAGTTTGACATCTTACAGACATAAGCTCGTCTGAGTCTTAAGATTTTCAAATTGATTTTGATTGATTTTTTTTTATTCAAAACATTTGCATAAAGGCCCCATAAATTAATTTTTTTCAAGTTCAATAAATATAAACTAAACCAATTAAAATTGTATTTAAATAATGAGTTAATATTACAAAATTAAAAAGTTTTTCTTGTTAAATTAAATAATAGCTATTGTTCAGGGATGGGCTCTCAAACCCTTAAAAATAAATATTTGTTTTCAATTTCTCAAGTTAAATTTGTTTTAGTTCTCTAATACCGCTTATTGATAACTGAGAAATATAGGAGGAACTTACAACCAGACCCCAGACCATTAATTTAACACTTAACACTATGGACTAGGGAATTATAAGAAAGAATGTTAACATTTAGTTACCATTTGTATTTTCTATTAATCTATTATATTTATATTTCCTCTAAAGCTCATAATTTTTTTTCCAAGATTCGGATTTGTAAACTAGTGTATTCAACTCAACTCTACTATTGTGTTAACCTCTTCCAAAAGTTTAATAATTCCAAATTTTGAAGTTTTCGAACTATATTCTGTCAAATTTGAATTTAGTGTTAGTAATTTTGAAATGCACGCCTCGCTGGCATAGTTGGCTAACGCGCTTGTTTCGTGTAGAGCCAGACTGCCGAGGACAGGGAGATTGAGGTTCGAATCTCTGTCTGGTAAACTGGGGTGGTTTTTCCTGAATGGTTTTCCACTCTCCCTCCACCCAAATGCGGGTTCACCACCTCTAAATTCAACCTTCCCAATTCTTAATCTATTAGCGTAATTAGTACTTAAGCATATAACCCGAACGAGTAGTAAGACGCGGTGCTAAATAAATAATTTTGGAATGAATAGGACTCGGGCTTGTGTGTTTGTAGAACAAGCCAGCCAAGTCCCTGGTGAAGAGGACAATGAAGTCTGGTCCTCGGCGCTCCCTCTACAAGCTCAAGAGGCTGCTTAATGCCAACAATTACCGTACTGACTTGACCAAGGTACGTGTGTTCCTTTAGGATGGTGTATCTAATATCATGATTAGTTCTTCTCTAACTCGCTGCCATCTGTAATGGTTAAGAGGGGAAAACATGGAACTGCCAGGAATTACTTTTGAGAGTGATATGAAAATATGAGTATGCGTGAGGTGAATAGAAATATTGATTGAGAAGAGGCTGAATCAAAACTATATTCTGAAAACTATTTATTTATGTCTTATGAAAATTATTGTGAACTCAGCCCAACATTTTTTTCTGAAGTGTGTATGCCTTGCCCTTCTATCCTCTAAATGTTTTTATAACTAATTATCGAAACTTTTGACTAAGCAGGTACATGTGGATATAAAAAAAATCAATACTATTAAAGGCCGTTTTATAATAATGGAAATTGATAAAACTAAAGAAAAGGGAAAATAAACTTTTGAGAGTAAATGTGATTAAAAAAGCCCACCCAGGGAAAGAGGAAAAATGTGGGAAGAATCCAATCCATAAAGCGAAAAGAGGTTTTCCTTATAGAGATACATTATATATTCACATCCAATAAAGGTATTTTATTAGTATAAAATTGGTATTTATATTAAATTTTTCTCTGGATTTTATTCTTTAACATGATGTACTACTCAAATTATAATTACTCCTTTACAAAATATAAATGAGTGTTAATCAATGAATCAAGGAAGTGTTACCAATAAGTATAACAAGTGACTGACGTTAAGAAAAATAACTATACTTATAGGCCTAGTTTGCTAACACAATTTTTACCTTATATGACATTCATAAACACGGATAATATGAATGAAACCAAAAATAATAATAATTTGTTACAAAATAAAACTTATTGTTGAACAAACCTGATTCATTTTCAGAAGTTAACCGCTCCATAATCATTTCAAATAAAATAAATATTCAAAACATTTTAAATATAATGCTACTCTCACAAAGTAAACAAACCTCTAAACCAGAGATTCTAAACTTGACTTACAACACGTCTAAGATTATAGACCAAAGAGATTGTATTTTTAAAAAGCAGTGTGATCTATTGGCAGAAATATACACTAAAATAATGAAATAAACTGTCCCTAATAAAGTACTGTAGTAATATTACGTTGCCCACAGAAATCTCAACTCTCCAAACCTCGTATTATTATGATGTTAGCAGGCAAAGTGTTAAATGAAAGATTTAATTGTTTGAGATAAGATTGATAAAAAAAACATCATCTTGAGAGTTAACTATCCTTGTTGAAGTAATGATAAATAATTGGCTGTTGTGTCTATATCATTGTTTCAGAATGCGTTGCGTCGAGCTAGCGCAGTCCTTAAGGCCCAGAAACCCCTCCCCGTCAAGAAGGCAAGAGCAAAAAAAAATGAATAATGCTCTGTGTAATTATTGTAACAATAATTAATAAAAACATTGTCAAATAAACTTGTGTTAGCAGTTCTTTGATATACTGACTAAAGTAATGTAATGATTTAACTATAACAAGTGAGACTATCTTATATTTAACCAAATTTACAATATAACATTTTATAAGAACAATTCATATTATAAGTTACCTTCGATTGGTTTAACAAGTCTCCAATATCGTATATCACTAATCTAACGCAGACGAGTGAGTAGTTTTACACTAAAAGCCTGGCCCAGGCAAATTGAGCCTGAATCTTATGATTTTATAATGAAAAGGTTTTAAATTGAATTATATTTAATTTTGAAATAAGTCTTAATAAATTAAATGATTAAACTACACACTTTATAAATTTCTGATCTCAAGATAAATTCAACTATTCATAATTTCAAATACAAATCTAGATCAATGGCTGCCTAATTGCCTTGAAACGGGAACAATAATGTGAAGTAAATGATAAGGGAAGAAGCCAACCTGAAAAGATAGTTATATAAGTGAAAAGTATTTTGTTTTTTTAAGTTTTCAATTTTCGAATATATGAAATATTCTTAAAGCCAAATCAAAGTTAGAATATTTTTGTTAGTTGCTTTATGCTTTAAAAAATATATTGCTATCTATATCTTTATGCTCTAGAATTATAGAAAATATTTTGTAATATTTCATTTTATTCTGATAAATGTAATCATTTTATAATATAGGGAGTTGATCAAACTAAAGAAAAAGGA
The DNA here is from genome assembly GCA_902151455.1 of Timema bartmani. Taxonomy (NCBI): domain Eukaryota; kingdom Metazoa; phylum Arthropoda; class Insecta; order Phasmatodea; family Timematidae; genus Timema; species Timema bartmani. The sequence goes on along the minus strand of CABFWB010000661.1, from coordinate 30,212 downwards.
AAAAATAAACTAATAAGTGTAAATTTGATGAAGAAAGCCCACTTAGGGAAAGAGGGAAAATGTGGGAAGAACCCAATCCACAAAGGTGACATCTTCCATCTATTGTATAAGTAAGTAGTCACACATATTTAAACACAAAGAGAGAAGAGGGAATACTCTTCACACAAACATTGGATTATTCCATTTTGAATTTAAAGAAAAACTGTTTTTGGAAGTAAAGATACATTTCTTGGCTATGGTTTGTATCTATATAGACCTATTTAAAAAAATAAAATAATAATAATTTGAAAATTGTGAATCTTATAGAAAGAAAAAAAATATCTTCTGTTGAGGCCTGGTGGTAATCTTGATTTGGTAATCCATTGGTGGGCCAGTTCCCACTGTCCGAGCTGAGAACTGTTGCACTGTTTGGAAAATGCTCTTAATATTTTGTTGGTGTAGCAAGTTTGAAAGTCCTGGTTTCTTCTCAGAAAAAAATCGACTAACAAAGGTTCATACCCCTGCGGTAGCACCCGTTGCAGCACATGTGGAATCCACCTACCAGCTACATCTTCAACAGCAAAGTTACCAAATTGAAATACATTATATTGGGAAGAAGGTACAGGAAAGGTGGATAGAAACATATAAAAGGGGACGAACACAATATGGCTTTTACAATGAAAAAAAGAACACAGTTCACACTACATTGCTGCCAATGGACAAAGAGGTAAATGGTTGCCTCTTAAAAAAAATCGATCGTCACCACCCAATCCCCTGACCTAAGATTCATTCTATCGAAACTCATCAGGGAGGAGTAGTAATGGGCATAATCGAATACTCATTCGAATGATTTTGAGAAGTAGTAAAGAGTCGGTAATAATCGGATGTTAGCTACTTCCAACTAAAAGTAATTACTAGTTGCTCGTTTTGCTTTGTGCTACTAGTCTCTTCAGCCTGCTGTCGGATCTCCCAATACATATTCCATTGCGTTTGCAGCTTATCGGTACTTTTTTATTACTGTATTTAGTTACTTGTGCCGGTGTCAAAGACCAAAGTACAGCCACAACAAAATACTATACAGAACACATTAGTCACATAAGTACCTTGTAATTAATATAAATAATTAATAATAAAATAAAGGACATACGTTTCCCTTTGTGTTCAAAAGAGTTGACATAATTGACCCTTTAATATTTCCTAATCATAAAAAATATATATAAGTTTACAATCCTATTTATATATCGGGTAATTGATAAAATACTTTCGATTTGAATATATGAATCAATTATATGCCTCCTGAAAGCTTCACTTAGAATCAAACACACAGTTATTACTCGACAAATGACGACGTAAGTTTGACGGATAATGATATTTTGTGTTACAAGAATATAAAATTATTTCATTGAATAAAATTATAATACGATCTGAATATTACGGCAGGCAATGTTTTATTGAATACATAAAAAGTTTATACTTATCTATTTAATAAATTTAAATCAACATTAGAAAAATTATCTCTCAAACCGTTCGTGCTATTTGCATTTAGTTGATTAGGAAGGTAAAATTTAAAGGAAATGAAAAAGAACAATCTATGTGGTAATGTAGCAAAATAATCGAATCATTTTGTAACTATCATTCAAATTATTTTTGGCTGATATTCGATTGTAAACTCTACAACCATGTAAACTTTGAATTAAATTAGCTTTAGAATCACTCGAAAGAGTAAGGTCGATTATTGTGTAGCAATGGGGACTATTTATTAAAAATGAACTTAATAAAAATGAAGACCTGTATAGAGATAGCCTGGAAACATTCATAATCATAAGGTCAATTTTCCTCAGCACTTGTGGCAAGGGAGTGGTAAGAGAATGAATCAGCCAGCTCGCGTCAAGTCAGCTACTGTTTTCATTCTAATGATTTTGAAATAATCTAATGAATCGATTCTATTCATCAGATTCTGCCAATCACTAGGGAGGAGTGTGAAACATGTAACCCAACTTCCTAAGAGAGGAAGAAAAAAAAAACCCACAAAAGAGAGAAAATGGAAAATTGTAAAGAATGATAGGATACATAGATACGAACATGTAAAAGGTAAAACATAAAGGACAAACACAGGAAAAGGACATTGGATGTGAAAATATATATTTATATATTTCTATTAGGAAAACCTCTTTTCTCTTTATGAGGCAATTGCATTATATTGGGAAGAAGGTACAGGAAAGGTGGAGAGAAACATAAAAGGGGTTGCTGTGTTAGTCTCCTTTTATATGTTCCTATCCACCTTTCCTGTACCTTCTTCCGAATATAATGCAATTGCCTCATAAAGCGAAAAGAGGTTTTGTAGCATGTCAGTCAAGTGAAATGACATCTACAAACCGTAATCTGCACAAAATACTAAACTGAAATAAAGGAATGCAAAGAAGAGAATTAAAACTGATATATTCTGCAATAATATAATTTGTGTTCTACTTACATTAAGTAGATGTTCCCGGATACAAACTCCATGCTTCGACAAACTATTCTGCAAGTATAGCGGAAGCAAAGGTGTGGCAGTTTTAAAAGATGTCTGAACCCATAAACACTCGATGTTGAAGCGGGACTTGACTGTCGTTGGTTCAATGCCTCGAGCTACGGGCGCTGTTGCCCTAGCGGACTTCCATGGCAACTCTGTCTCCACTATTCCCACCTCCCCTCTTCCTTCCTTTCTCCTCATTACATGCCCATATTTGGTCCTGTTTAGAGTCAGAAAAAAGAGTATATAACGGGTGACCCCTAGGTTCACAGACTGAAGTTAATCATATGATATCCTCGAAGGAGGAACCTCTCTGCTGCAACACCTGAAGGAGATACAGGTGGTCTGGTTGTTTGGGCCGTGGGTCTCACCGCCTCGACAATCTCGTCTGATGTTCCAAGTATTCAACAAATGTCCAAGTCCTTCAGACTTGTTGTTGTAGTCAAGGAGACTAATTTAGTTCTTGTTAGTCGAAGTGGCTATAATGTTACCTAAGTCCCTCAGACTTGTTGTTTTAGTCAGAGTGACTATGTTTTGTTTCTGTGTCCTTCTGACTTAGTTCTTGTTAGTTGAAGCGGCTATAATGTTATCTAAGTCCCTCAGACTTGTTTTAGTCAGAATGACTTAATTTGGTTTTGTGTCAAACTGACTTAATTTCTTTAGTCAGATAGTTTGACTATATATTTTCCCTATGTCCATATGACATAGCTTAAATACAGGAGCTTTGAGCTCTATATATAATAAGGACCTTGCTATAAGCTTCCTCTTCCCCATAAGTTCATTATTCCTTATTAAGTCCTTATGACTTCACAATATCCCATGACGCCGAGGATGTCATCCTCACTTGTTCGAATTTTTGTATGGCTACAAGCAGGTTGTCTAACGCCCTTATTTGAGGACCTAGTTAGGTCAGTATCTCACAGCATTCTAGTTGGCACCCCCTTTCTGTGTTACTATTTTGGGTGCGCAAAGTACGGTACATGGCTAGTTTTGTATAGTGGCCCGCTCAGATAGTATTTTCATTCGTCCCTTGTTGGTACCTCATTTGTTCAAGTATTTAATATTGGTGTGTACTAAACTTGATGTATAGCCCAGGCAGTGGGTAATGACATAAATGTACTATTGAATGCTCTGGCAGTACCTACTTGGAAGGGACCGGCCAAAGTACAATTTTGTGTTGACAACTGATTGTTAGCCATCTGCCAATGTAATGGACAGACCGTCCTCTTACCATTTACTATGTAGGGTGTCTATGGGACCTTTCTTAATTTCAAGTCAAGCTAGCTAGCTTGGCCGACATTTAGTTTAGTAACTCTAAAACTATAGGATTTGTTGTTATATCTTTAATGGTAATTAATTCGCCATGTTTTCTGTTTAGACCCTTCTGGTGGAAGGGTGGAAGTCTGGCGCTGGCCTGGCTGTTTTGGAATCCAATACTCTGTAACTTAACTTCCTTTTGACTGTTACCGTGTCGTCTTGGACACGTATTCTCCCATGCTTCAGGAAGTTCCTATATGTTTGAAATTGTTAAACCCTATCATATTTGTCAGTTTAAAACTTAATGATTTCATTCTAAGAGTTACTTGTTTTTCCTAGCCAATTTAACGGACATTTATTATTGTTTATTATTCTTTGATCCCGCTTTCAATCTTCTTTATCAATTGTAACCTGATATCACCTTTTTATGTTATTTGTATAATAAATCTATTATCGTTACCTATTAATTTCGCTTACTCTTATGAAACATTTCCCTGACTCTACCTTGTTATACATTTACCTTGTAATAGATATCGTTACCTCCTCTATATAATAGAGTAAAGGGGAGGAAATCATATCAGTTTTCCTTACTGAGATATATTATATATTCACATCCAAATTGAAATACAAAATTCCTGGTCATTACAAATGCAAAACAAATACAGTCGACTCTCAATTCTACGACCACGGGAATAACATCCCTCTCGAAGTAACGATCCTTTTTGGGGCAACCGTGAAAAATGTGGGGAAAAAAGGTCGAACATTCTAAGGAAATCTGCCATAAAATATGTTTGTTGCACCTATTTAAGTCACTGGGTTGCGATTATTTTTGTGAGCAATGTATTAGGGAGCGGCCAGACTGAGCGAGCGAGCACGTGAGCAACTAAAATATAAAATAGAACACATTGGTTGTAATGAGTGCTGGCAAGACTGGAGCGAGCGAGCGACTGAGCGTGCACACTTGAAAGATAGAATTGGTTCTATTTTTCAAGTGCGTGCACTCGACCCGGTACAATCTAGTTTACAGGGGCTAGGAAATATTATTGTATGTTGGTTCATTGAGTGCTAGGAAAACTTCTCAATTTGACATTTTTATTACTATCGATAGGCTTAGCACACTTGCTACTAACGGCCTAATTTAATTGGTAAGATCATAAACCATACCTATATGTATATATATATATAAAACTGATATGTAAAAATACTTCAATATTATCAAAGTAGGCCTTTACAAATAAGAATCACCATTACACAACAATAAATCACTTGTTAAAACTCCCCTCAGTTCACCCAGCCAAGATTTGGAGCCTCCTCGTCAACAACTAACGAGAGCTATCTGCTAATCACGCGCTCGCCAGTCTGGCCACACAGTCGCTTGTGCGCTTGTCAGTCTGGCCACACAGTCGCTTGTGCGCTTGTCAGTCTGGCCGAACCCTTACTAGTAACTGGGGTAGGTCAGGTATAAAATTAGACACCACCCTATCAATGCCAGCCAATAGCACTTGACTCTGTCCACCCCCTCCTACAAGCAAGACAATGTTTCCCCGCGCGCGACTGCCGCTACATCACGCGCCAGGCTTGTTTTTGCTATTGTTATTTCGATTCTCGATTTGGTTACATTTTTGGTTTGATTTTGTGAATGATTTTTGACGACCCACGCTATTTTTTTTATTTGATATTAACTTATAATTTCGATAAAATAGACCTTCTTGACGCTCATGAAGAAGTAGGAGATCATCCAGGAAGTGTATGAGAAGAAGATTACAAAGACGGAGATTGCGCGGCGGCATGGCATCCCGAAGCCGACACTTTTCACGATTTTCAAAATGAGAGAAGAAATTGTGAATGCAGTGCAGAAGGAAGGCCACAAGTAATGGCCAAAAATTTGAAGGGTGCGACGAGCAAGATATGCTGGAGTGGTTAGCCAGCATAGAGAGCAAAACGTGCCTATAAACGGACCAATGATGCAGAGAAAGGCCGGTGAATTTTTCCTGAGGCTGGGTATAGAAAACTAAATGTTCAAGTGGGTGGCAAGAGCGTTTCAAAGTGCATCACAGCACATCCAGCGATAAGGTCGTCGGTGAAAGCACATCGGTCGACCCAACACCGGAGAGGGAGTGGATGCCCTTGCTCCGAAACATTCTTAGGTGCTATCAGCCTCAATATGTATACATCGCTGACTAGCAGGAGATGTTCTACAACCTAATGCCAGATCACACTCTTGCTGTAAAAGGGGATAAGTGCAAGGGTGCGAAGAGGAGCAAGGAGCGCCTCACCGTCTTTCTGTGTTGCAACATTGATGGCAGCGATAAGATGAAGCCCCTCATGATCGGGAAGTTCAAGAAACCCCGGGGTTTCAAGGGCAACATCCTGCCTTGTGATTATGATTTTAATAAAAAGGCATGGATGACCTCGGGGGTGTTCACGAGGTGGCTTCAAGGCTTCGATTCAAAGATGGATGCTGCAAATAGAAAAGTCGTGCTCTTTGTCGACAATTGCCCCGCACATCCTGCT
>CABFWB010000661.1:6914-22080 GCA_902151455.1 Timema bartmani | reverse complement strand
TTGAGCAAAAAAAAAAAAAAAAAAAAAAAAAAGAGATAAGTGTGTTTGTTTCTATATCGGCCTAACCTAACTATCCATTAAGGTTGTCTTCCTTCACAGTCACTTTACATTATTGCACAGTGTTTTCATAAATATAAATCCAGGTTATATTTGGTTGCAAGTGTTCGCACAGGTTAGAAAGTATAAATTATTTTGCTAATCTAATTGATTTATTTTGAAAGACTCCTCAAAACACATCTAAATAAGAGTTGGCCTGTGACAGGTATGAAGGTCAAGAGATTCATTTAAAAAAAACTGTGACCACAGCCAGTTGACACAAAAGTGACTGCCACTAGGTTTTGTGTGTGTGCACACAAGTGCTTGTGTTAAGTAAACTAAATGAGGCTGAACACGCTATGATCTTGTTTCGTCTTCACCCATGTCCTTGAAAGTGTTGCTCTCAGAACGACAGAAGGGGCAGTGTCCTTTCTGAAGCACTTGCATCTCAAAGTCGTCCACATGAAAGAGCTGCAACAAAAATATATACAATTAATAGATTCACAAGTTTAAGCGGCACAAAATAAACTTCATACAACACATAAAAATGGCTTTAGTTTCCTTTTAAGGTTTAATTTGTTATATTTGAAAGAAAGTACAGGAAAGGTGGTTGGAAATAAATAAAAGGGAAAGTACAAAATTTGGCTTTTAATGTGAAAAGAAGAGCACACTTTTCACTGCTGCCAATGGACAGAAAGGTAATGGCTTACTTTTAAAGAAAATAATTTATTGTTCCAGCTCAATCACTTTCTGTCCAATACCAACTGTGTGAAGAGTTTTGTTACATTTTAAATTCATGAAAAAAAAAAAAAGAAAAAAAAAGCACGCCCTAAATGACAATGAAATTTTGTAAAATTTCTATGATTGTAAAGAGATGGAAAAACTAAGTATAGTCAATTTTGTTCCCTATTGAAAATGTAAACCCCCAAGACAGATGAATGCAGAGCTGTCAGTATATGAAAGTCTCAATGCTCTCTACCAGGGCAGGAGACTAACTTTGTTGCAAGATGGACAGAGCGTAATCTGCAGGTCAGGCAGCAAGTTGCGGTAGAACTGATACCCCAGAGGCGGTGGTTGTCGGCAGACAAGGACACTTCCTGGATCCATTGCTTGAAGTGTCAGCCGGTTCACAATCACAGGCACAAATTCTTCCTCGTCCTCGCTCTAAAAGGTAGAGAGCGGTACCACAATTACAATCTTCGTCTTCATATAAGCCAGGGGCGTCACAAATACATGCATATATGCCGATATGACACAGGAATTTGGAGTCGTGAGCTCTTGTTTAAAAGTCAAGGACATTATCATTTGGGAAAATTCAGACCTGCATAACAAATGTTTGAGGCCGTGACAAAAGTGTGTGAGAACATAACCAAGGTTTAGAGCGAATGCCCTATTCAATTATCTACCTGTAAGCTGAGTAGGCGAGCAGTGAATGGATCGGAAGTCTGCTCGTCCAGCCGCAAGGCTTCGAAGTTGTCCCCAGCGCTCTGGCTCCATCCAGGGTCCTCTGTGGTCACGGGTGCAGGGGCCTCAATCAGACGCATCGCATCCTCATCTGATATCCCCGGCTCCAGTTGGAATTCCACCAAAGGCAGGATCTCTGCGCGGCAAATAACAGAACTAACACTCTTCAAGAGTCTTTAATCTTTGAGTGTTATTGTGAAACGGTGGGTAGGATGAAATATTGTTTTTTGTCATCACATCTTACTACACATTTGGGTAATAACTATGTACTAATTACGCTAATTTTTCAGGGATGAGGAATGTTACCTCCATTTGCATGGAGGGAGAGTGAAAAACCACCATCAGAACACCTGGCCAGTATTTAAATCCCAATCTCCATGTCATCGGCACTTCAATATAGTGCAAGAGTGATACCTTAGACCAGAGGTCCCCAAACTTTTTGTATCTTAGAGCACATTCAAAATTAACGGTAGTGTGGCAGGCACCAATTACTTTTTCAAGGCAAATTTCTAATTCCCGCCAGGCTCAGAGGTCAGCCTCAACACTATACACATGACCTGTCAACTGCCATGTTAAGTTCCCAACAGCGATTTTGACGTTACATGTGGTTGAGTAATACTCAAGGCCATAGCCATGGGGTAAGAAGGGGGGTTCAACCCCCTCCAACTTGACAAAAAATAAATTAAAAAATACTGCTTTATTTACGGTTTTAACAAGACCAAAATAAAGACAAGGAAATATTTAACTACTAGCCACCATTTTGGTGCTTAGGTACATTTTTAAAATATATATTTATTCTGTGTTTATTCAGGCAACAAGGCTAGGTAGACTCATGTCAAGATATTTATGAAGGAAATAGGAAGTTAAGCATGGATTAGTGAGTGTGGGGAGAATGATGGATGGAAGGCAGGTCTTTGAGATAAGGAAAAAGAAACCTTTCAGCTTGAAACTATTAGAATTGTAGTTCCGAGTAAAAGTACACTTTGTAAATGAGCTGGCAAAGAAAGAGGAACGAGAGGGAGGGATTGGAAAGAGGAGGGCTTTCAATCACAAACTTTTCAGCTGTGATCAAAAAGTGGCGGGCAGACGTAAAAGGCTCGGCGGGCGCCATGGTCCCCGCGGGCATAGTGTTGGGGACCCCTACCTTAGATCATTCGGCCACCAAAGTGGGTAGAGTGAAATAAGTATGTTAAATTGTCAGATGATATAATTTGTTATAATTGAAGGCTTAACGATGTCTTGCTTGTGATCCATTCAATTGTAGAGAAAACTGCCATAAATAAGAGCGTTGCTAGTATGCCCCAAAAAACTACTGTGATGAATTTTAAATGCGAACTTGTGAAACTACGTTTCCTGGTGAGTGCGTAGGCCTTGTCCTTCTCTCAATGTTCATGGGAGCATTACATTTGTAAGATCAACAATGGAGGGCTTTAAAATAAATTTTAAAATAAGTGTTTTTACATTTACTATTGTAAAGAGGGTTTTTCTGACATGGCCAAAGCTAGCTCCTTAGCACTCTATACCAAAACAGGACCATCTCTACAGTAAAAGTAGCTATGTCAAACTCAATCCATACTGTTATTGAGATAATCAAAACCGGTGATAATATCACGGTTAGTATCGATTTCTAGCTCTCAAAATTCCTTAGTTCTGGCATCCTAGACAAATGGCAGAATTTATAATTGGGTTGCTTGTCATTGTGGTCCTTATGAGTTTATTTGCCATTTCATTTAAGTGCCGAGAAATTGAAAATGCACCCAACATTGCCTTTGCATTATAGTGATATTTTTGAAGAAACAGGATTGAGAGGCTAAAATATAAGAATCAGAATCTCTAAAAACAGGAATAGTGACAATTCTTGTAAGAAGTTATGTGATCTCACCGAAAGAAACGAAAGAGTGCACGAAGGGCTGCCGACAGTTGGTGCAGCAATTGGCAGCACTGGTCATGAGAGGGTTGTAGGTAGAGCAGCGATAGCACATGGGGAGCAGGTCTTCTCCGTCGTGGTAGGGCTTGGCGCGCACCATTAATGAGGAGAGGTCTACATACTCCTGTCAACAAACATTACATCACATAGCACCCAGTAGTGTGAGGACATGGACAGCAGGTCTTCTTCGTCTTGCTAGGGCTTGGCACGCACCATCAACGAGGATAGGTCTACATACTCCTGTCAACAAACATCACATCACATAGCACCCAGTAGTGAGAGGACATCAAGGTTGTTAGAATAGAAGGTTACCTCAATCAGCCGTTTTAGTGGAGCAGGTTGAGCAGGGCACGTGACGTCACAGAGTGACCGCCCGACTACCTCTCCAGCCATACAACTCAATGTTTCATTGCAGATAACTCGACTGGATTTTAATTTAATTTAATTATATTAGTAGCAAATGTCTCAAGCTTACAGTGTATGTACTCATCATAACTAAGAAGTATAATGACGTTCAAAATTTTTAGTTCAAAATATCTATTTAATAAAGTGACAATAACATTTAAAAATATTTTTAGTTACACACAGTTGCATACTTAAAGTGTGAAATATGATTAACAAGAAAGCACTGTTAACAACATTAAATAACATCTTTCCTTAGCTGTGCCAGTCCAAGCTATTCTTATATTCACACCTATTATAGGTTGGGGACGAAGAAAGTAGAATTTAGAGAAAATATATGAGTATTTATGTGGAGGAGTAGTTGGAAATAATTTAAAATAAGAATCATCAGTACGCTTTGCATTTAAACCCAAACCACCCGGTCCTCAATCAAACAGCTTAGATGAAACAGAAGCTTTTGTCTGTGTTCCCAGATGTTCAGGTATTCTCCGTCGTGGTAGGGCTCGGCGCGTACCATCAATGAAGAGAGGTCTACATACTCCTGTTAGCAAACATCACATCACATAGCAGCCAGTAGTGTGAGGGCATGGACAACGCTGCTGCCATTCATTCTTCGCTCGAGTTGTGAAATATACTGGGTTAAAAATGAGGGAAGGGTACTTTGTACCCATTGTCACACACACGCAGCAGAAACCTGGAAATTGGATATTAGAGAGACAAGGAGAGCATGCTATCTGTCACCAAGAGAAACAGGATTAGTAGTGAGGTTGTCCAAGTTGGGTACATGAAATAGTAGGGACAAGAAAAGAGGATGGAAAAGGAGAGGATCCCAAAGAGAACGATGGAGATGAAGTTTGGAGGGAAAAGATCTCAAGGGAGACATAAAAAAGAGATAGTAGGAGCAGATTACAACAAGTTTGCGAATGAGAGGAGATGAAGGGACGACAATAAAGGAGTAAGAATGGTGGAAGGACAGAGAATGGTGGAAGCATTTTACTAAACGGAGCCGGCCATAGACTGGAACAGTTCATGATGATGATGGGTCATAGGAAGGCTACAGTAGAGTTTAACAATTTATTTTACAACTTTGTGTGATAGAGTTTTAGAAAATTTATTTAAAAATAAGCGGTTTTAGAATGTTTGTATGATTTAGAACTCACAGGAGCATTGAGACGTGTCACAGATGTCCATATATCACGTGTTATTTAAGAAGCTCTTTGTTATTTCAAAATCTTGTTCACACCAAAATGGAAACAAAATGTATTATTGTGTCCCTTAAAAGATTAAAATCCTTACATTTTTAACTTTTAAATGTTTCATTTTCAAGGATGTTCAACATGAAATGTTTCAGTTCTGATTTCACAGTAAATGGTTCGAAACAAAGATCTGCACTTACCCAAACAAATAGTCACTTTTATCAGTGTCACAAGAGAACATAAGAAATAGTTGAGGATTTTGTAGTGGCTTGGAAATTTCAGAGTGACTAACCTCATAAGAAATACAGCATTATGAGAATATGTCTCTCTAATTAGGTGGCACCCTTAAGAATTTGTTTTTTCTTAGCACCGCGTCTTCTTACTACCATTCGGGTTATACATTTATGTACTCATTAAGCTAATGGTTTATGGATGAGGAAGGTTGAATTTAGATAAAGTGTACCCGTATTTGTGTGGAAAAAGCAAGTGGGTAACCGTTTAGGAAAAACTGCCCTCAGTACACCCGACCAAGATCAAATCATGATCTCCCCATCATAGAGGGTCTAGTCTTTTGAGATAGTAGCGCCTTAGACCATGCGACCCCCAAAGCGGGTCTTAAGAATAATTGAAATATCTATATCTACTGCAGAGATACGATGCTTCAGTCGGTTACGTTGTTAACAAAAACTCTGGAAAACAGGAGATGGCAGAATTGTAAATGTTCAGTTGGCTCACCTGGAATCTTGGGGGCACCCGTAAACTCTGCATCTTATCCAGCACTTGGCGGGTGAGTTTGTATGCTCCGAGCGTCTTGGCCTGTTTGGCGAGCGTATACAGCACGGCGCTAGCATAGTTCAGGACAATGTCACTGTGTTGACAAGTGTACATATCTAACTGACAGACCTTGGTTCTTATCCCTGGAAGGGGACCTTGGGTCATGTATTGCCTGGAAGGGTTACATGTTAATTAGGGCATGGAGCCAAAAGGGGTACACTGCTGGCAAAAGTTCGAGAAACACAAATGTTGCTATGTTGCAACTAAACTAAAGGTGACATACAAATTACAGTCAAAACTGGGTGGTAAATATTCTTATGGTACAAACAAACCTTTCTTAACACTAAAGGATACAATTGAGACACACCCTTCGGCTGAAGGTTTCTTAACTCATTCATGAGGTAGCGTGAGATGTTGAACAAAGCCTCAGGCATGTACGATGTGAAGGGTTCATCCTTGAAAACAAAAGAAAGTAGGTATAATACGATAAACACATCTCGTTAGCCCAAAATTTCCCTTTTAGGATCATATCACTTTGAACTAAGAGAGCTCCTGACAAGGAAAAAAGACACAAATGTCTGATTTCAATAAAAATAAAAAAGCAATAGGGCAAAGTTTATTCATTAATAAAGAAGCTGCAGGTCCACGGAATAGCAGACAATCATGAATATACACAAATCAAAGACTCACTTTTTGGCACTAAAAGTGTGTGAAGTCCAATTTATCGAAGCGAAGCCCAATCAAAGTTTGAATACTTTTTAAAAATGTTTTATGTTAGAAAAAATATTCTATATTTAACATATTAAAATAGCACTAAACACATATCATCTTAAACTAAGTTTAGTTCAAAAATGTTCCGCATATATTCCTCCAAAACTGATGAATGACTTAATATGAAATTTAATAACAGAAGATATTTTTTTAATATTAACATTGGTTTTAAATTATTTAGGTAATAACATAAAGTAAAGAATTATCTGAGCCAAAATGTGTATTTTAGACTTCAATAAATTTGTTGGCGACTCTTAGTATATGTCAAAGCCAAGTTTTCCTTCAAAAGCAAAGTCTTACTACTTGCTCAGGTTATCCTTAAGATGAGGGAGGTTGAATTTAGCAGTTAAACCACCAGGGGGTCAAATCCCTGTAGTCCCCTCATCGGCAATCTAGTCTATTGCAAGAGTGACCACCTAAGCACGTTTGAAGCTGACAAACATTCAAAGTGAAGTTGGAAGCTTCATACAATCCTATTTGGACTGTTATTTGATGTATCAGCCAGTTCGTTGATAGCTATGGAAAGAAATCCTCTTACCAAATATTTCTGTATCGTATCATAGGCATAATACATGGACGCTCGCTTCTGGTGCTCATAATACTTGGTTATCATATCTTTTTTCTTATCTTCACTGGAACAGAACATGTCAAGACTGAGTTTATTCTGTAAGTGGGAACTATAGTACAAACTTAACAACCAGACCCCAGATCATTAAATTACCACTTATTTGAATGTATGAATATTCTTTAAATTAAATATATGCCACCCAGACACAGGAAAAGAGCCCAAGACATTTGACTTAGTATGTCAGTGTTATTACCAATGAGTAAAGACATGTAAAAGGTGAGGTTATTTTTAGGGCAAAAGTGGTGTTATTTTTCCCAAAAAGCGATGATATTATAAGCTGAAACCGTTGTTATTATTTATGTAAATACGAGTTTAATTAGTATCCATTAAAAAAAACTAGGATAAAAATGTGTACATTTTTCGTTCATATTGTGTATTTAACTATTTTTTAACATATTTGAGAAAAATCAAATATAAATACACACAAAACATTTCACGCTTAGTAATATCAAACTTGATATCTCAATATCTTTACCTTCGAGTCTTACAAATATCAATATCGAAATAATCGTTTATCAACTTTAGCTTAGACCAAATAATAACAACACCAAAACATGTCATCATAGAAGACTAAAATACTATCAAATAAGGAGAAGGGAATAAATATTATGAAGATATAATTTTGCCAAACATGACTGCGCTTATCAAGGTCCTTGATGAGGTGTTAATAATGCAAGTGGTTTAAGTTAGGTTAGCTAAATTTTTTAGGACAAGGGGCTAAACATTTTTATGTATTATCAATTTTAATATTAAAATGATAATATTCTGATATATTTTAACCATAAAGGACATCAAAGAGACTTGTTAATTCAAAATTCACTTCAAATAAAAGTTCCGTTGTGAACTAATATTGTTATAAATGACTTACACCACTTTAAAACTCAACAAAATATTAATTTTATTTGGATAAAATTACTTACATCACTTTATGTCTATTCTTCACTAAAAATTATATTTATTTGCAAAGTTTACTCAGAAAAACAAACACAATATTATGGTTGGTAGAAAAACAAACATTTTATTTAACTTGAACATTTTTAAGTATAAAAATGATTAAATTAATCTTTTTGTTCCATTTTAACTACCATGAATTTTTTCTTTTTCTTAGCAGTTGTCATTACTTCATACCAATCATTGGGAACAAAAATAGTTAGGTTTTTGCTGCTTTTTCGATTATTCCAAAGTCTGCATCATTAGGAAGGTACGAGTGCCCGAAAATCATAAATTTATGGTCAATTACCTCAATGTTAGTATCTTGAGGTAATTTCATTAGCATCAATGCTACCTTTATGTTCCGGTTCTGACCGGTGCAAGTGTTACTGTATATTATTATGTGGTTTTTGTTTGCTGCAATAGTACGGCTTATAATTCTTGTTCTCATCAACATAAGCTGGTGATTCACACTCAGAAACATCACATAAGTTGTCCATTTTATGGCTGAACACGTAACAAACAATTATAATCTAAACCACAATCATACTTCATAACTTTTGAAGTAGTGTAAGTCTGACTTGCACCATTTCATTTATAGCAGGTGACACATTTTGTTTAGCAATCCAGATAGATGCTGCCCTCTATGAGTTGTATTATAAACTTTGACTTACACTGTTTCAATTCTAAAAAGATCTTCAAATTTCCTATAATTCTATGTGGCTATCTCAACTTGAGATAAACCTTTACTTACATCACTTGCATTCTCAACACCTCATATATTACTGTCCTTGCTTGGACCTAACGTGAAATCTTTTAAAGGCTGAAAACAAAGAATCGATCTATTGAACTTTAAGATGTAATGTAATGTGTAAAAGTCGAAATTGTTATTTTTAATGTTAACCTCAGAAAAATAAAAGCCTGAATATCCTGAAAACACTCATTTTTCCTGCGATCCGTTTAATACCTATAAAATAAGAAAAAAACTGATACTATCCATGTGAACTGTAGCCCTGGCATAGTGTGGTATTTGCCAAATTACAAAGAAATGTTGTTTGTTTATAAAAAAAAAAAGCTTGGATTCATTTTATTTGTGTGAAAACAGTAGAATTCGTGTACAAATTTGAGTTATCGCGAATGCAAATTTTGCATGTCCCTTCCAATAAGCTATCCAGAAGTCGTCCCATGCCCAGGGTAAGTTTTCACTCATATTTTAAAGCAGAGTCTGTGATGAACATGTGGAAATTTAAAGCATGTGATATTTAGATGAGGCTATAATTGTGCTTGACAACTCTGTTTCAAATTCTTCAAGCATGTAGTTCCGTATGTCTTTCTTTGTGTTTTGTGTGTTTTTAATGCATCTTTGTATCTATTCATATGAAAAAGGAATATTTTCATAAATTTAAAAAAATGTGTAACTGTGTACATATGAATAAATAGTAAGTGTAAAAGTGTAAGAAGAACTGAAAAGAGAAGTGTGTTTGTTTCTATCTAGGCCTAACCTAGCTATCCTTTCAAGTTGGCTTCCTTCACTGTCAATTACTTTACAATATTATACAGTCTTATCTTGTTATATAATGTATCGATAATGTCATATATGTATATATAATACAATTACCTCATAAAGTGAAAAGAGGTTTTCCTTATAGAAATATGTTATAAGTATTCACAATCAATGTCATTTTCCTATGCTTATCCTTTATGTAATTCCTTTAACATGCTCCTATCTAAGTGCACTATCAATCTTTGCGAGTTGCCTTGTTCGTTTCTCACTCTCTCCTGATGAGTTCTGATAAAATGAAACCTAAGTCAGGGGATTGGGAGGTAATGAATGCATTAACCCTTCTCTAGATATTTTCTTTCAAAGTGGTTTTGTTGGATGGAGGGTATGTAAGTGTAGTTCCGAACTAGTGTACTCACGTATCGCTCTGATTGGCCAGATCCAAGCACTGCAAGGACAACACCCAGTAGTAATATGCCGCGTCTTGGAATCTCGACTCATTGACAGCATTCTCTGTGAGCTGATGGAGAACCCTGAAGGCTTCATCTGGGCGACCCGCCTTGTGGAAAGCTGTGTCAGTTGAAAGGGTGAGAATAAGATAATGTCAACAGCCCATTAACATTCAACAAGTTATCTTGTCGAACAATTTTCATATAAATAACTAGGAGTGAGCCAAGTTTTGAATAATTGTAAGTCAACTTCAATTCAAAAATAAAATCACAAATTCTACAATTGTGAAGCTTCACCAATGAAAATATTTAGAGTTAAAATAATTATTTATGTGTAAGTATTTTCATTTTGTGCTGTTATCTACCCTTCATTTATAATGAACGGCAGCAAGCTTACCTTGCATTATTCCACTATGTTGTGGCTTATAAGATAGGGCCATAGTATAATCAGACAAGGTAAGACTGCTAAAGGGTACATTATTAATTAGAGTTCACATGACCCAATTATAAAGTAATTACATTTTAACTTGTGATCATAACTTAATTTATCAGCTTGGGTCAAAATATGTTTAAAATGGCAATTTAACATGCTGATGATTATATTTAATACCTAGTTATATATTTATGAAAAATATAATACTTTTTTCAAAATAAAAAATTGAAACTTTGACTCGGCTTCAGTAATATTTTGGATATTCGATTTGAATTTGCTTTGAATTGAAAAAGTTGACTTTTCATGCCTCCAGTTTTCACATAATAGTAAGTATAGTAGTAGTAGTAGTAAGGATGACCGAGGTTTTACACACCTCGAAACACACTTTTAGCAAAATCTGAATCACTTAGATATAAACTATTCGGCCATACACAAATTTAAACTTCAACTCAACAAGATCCACTTCAGTGGCAGAACAGTCTAAGGCAACACTCTTGTTTTAGACTGGCCTGCTGATGGCGGGAAGATCAAGGTTTGAATCT
The DNA here is from genome assembly GCA_902151455.1 of Timema bartmani. Lineage (NCBI taxonomy): Eukaryota > Metazoa > Arthropoda > Insecta > Phasmatodea > Timematidae > Timema > Timema bartmani. The sequence goes on along the minus strand of CABFWB010000661.1, from coordinate 11,027 downwards.
CATTCGGGTTTAGTTAGAATGGTTTATCCTAAATAGTTTTCCACTTTCCTTCCACACAAATGTGGGTAGTTTACCTCTAAAATCTTTCATTTCTCATCCTTACATCATTAGAGTAATTATCATATATGTGTATAACCTGAACAGGCAGTAGGATGCAGTGATAAGAAAACTTAACAAGGATCTCTTTAAATTTTAACCAAGAGCACCTTTCTGTGCCTCCACGAACTTGTCGTTCTCGGCCAGCCACTGAGCGTACGGGATGTAGACGAGGTCCCGGTACTCCGGGTGCTTGTCTGCCAGGGAGAATGCCTCTCTCCAGTCCCTGGCCTCCACATAGAGCAGCACAATACTGCGATCATCCCCTAACTTGCGGTACATCTCCGTGGCATAGCCTGGCTGACCCAGGCGTGCTAAGTGGCGGGCCACTCGCATTAGCCCGTCTCGGTCCGCCTTGTCGAGTCGGCGGCCCACGTCCACTAGCCTGGTCGTTCACAAACATGTCCAGGGTCAATTCAAAACGGCAACTGGCAAGACTCATCGTACTGCATGGTTAATAATAAACTCAAGGTAAAAACAAAGAGAGAGAGAGAGAGATGATTTCCACCCTTAAGTGTCACTGAACAGATAGTTCAGCAGATAAGTGTTTGCTGCTGTGTTGTGTTTTGTGCTACTGATATTAAAAAATCCCCCAAGGCAGGTCCGCAAGGGACAGATTGTGTTGAATTGATGGCTTCCTCGGCATCTCCAGTAAACAAGGGAATGGGAATAAGTTACATAAAGCAAAAATAAAGCTGTGTTTGATTTTGTTAAGTTTTTATCTTGAGGTATATTCAAGACCTTTTTTTTTATGTTTCATGTAAAACAGCTTCAAAATATTAGAGTGGTATTAATGTGCAAGGCCCTATATTCGGGACAATACAATATATGACTTTATGGTCTAAGTTCACTAAGAAAATGTTTTATTGCACAATTATTGTTTGTAATATTTCATTTTAAGTTGATAAATTAAAATATTATCATAACATGCAGTTCAATTAAATCACATGAATATTAGTTTGTACATAGAATGGCCAGGGTTCCTGGTTACAAATCCAGAGATTCCAGATTCAATCCCCGGTGCTTCCAGATTTCCTGGTAAAAGGTCAACCTCAGCCTCGTTAGGACAAGTGAGGAGCTATTTGAATGAAGAAGTAGCGGCTCTCGTCTAGAAAACTGAAATTAACAGCCCGAGGGTTTGTTGTCCTGACCACATGACACCCTCTATCCAAAGATATTGGCACTATTTTCACTTCACCAACAGCCGGCGACCGCTCGGTCAGTATAGCTCAATTGCAGGCTGACACCATGAAGTTATGAAGCCAGGTCAAAGTTTTAAACTTTTGCACATCCCTATCTTTTTGCCATTGTTTATGTTAAATTTCCCACAGACACACATGTTGTGAGTGTGACCTAGTTACTCCCCCAACAGGGCCCCACTCACATGTCCACCCAGCCGTTCTCTCCGATGATCTCGATGGCCTTCACCGTGTCACCAGCTGACAGGTACATTTCTGCGGCTGCTCGCGGCTCATTGATGTTGTGGGCCCAGTCCGCCTTCTTGCGGATCAGAGCCTTGCGGTCGGCACTGTCCACCGAGCCCAGGAACTCCTGAGACATGATAGAGAACAGAAGTCACTTTGAGGCACTTGACTAGAGTCCAATGCTCATAGGAGGGGGCTTATTTGACCACTAAAAAATTTAATAGACTTTCTTTCATGTGTGCATATATCAAGTCATGTGGTCAGCAGCTCTCTCTTTTGATAGATATTATTAATAAGTATTAAATAGCAATATAGTAACATGTTAACAATATTTGAATTTTCTATATGGTCCTTTCCTTCGTATGAAAATTGGACTGTAGACCATGTCTACCAGCTTACAAGCTAACAGAAAGGTGTACTGTGTTTCATTATAATACACACCTTGCCTTGCAGAGGTGCAGAGAGTTAAAAAGTAATAACGAGTTCTTGAACTAAAATAAAAATTGTAAATTAAATGATAATTATATTGGGCAGTAAAGATTGATTTTTCTTCAAGAGGCAGCCGTTATCTCTCTGTCCAGTGACAGCAGTGTTAAAGCTATATTATCTTAATTCCCTTTTATGTATTTCTTTTCCTCTTTCCTGTGCCTGTTTTCATGCATAATAAAATAATATATTAATGTGTTAGAATTGAATACAATATGGGTTTCACAATTCACACTTTACACTGCTGCCCTAGGACAGAGAGAAACACGGTTTTGTGACTTTGAACCTTTGTACTATTTTAATACCCGCCTCGGTGGCGTAGTGAGCTAATACACTAGTTTCGTATTGAGCTAGACTGCCTAGGACGGGGAGATAAAGATTCGAATCTTGGTCGGGTGAACTGGGGGTGGTTTTTCCTAAATGGTTTTCCCCTCCCCTCCACGCAAATGTGGGTTCACTTCCTCTAAATTCAACCTTCCCAAATCCTAACCCATTAGCCTAATTAGTACATAAGCATATAACCCAAACGGGTAGTAATAAGTGCTGCTAAAATATACTTTATTAATTTTGGACTCACCGGCTTTGGTGGCTGGATGGTCTAAGGCGTCAGTCTCACAATAGACTTGACTGCTGATGATGGAGAGATCAAGGTTTGATCCCAGTCGGGAGTACTGATGGCGGTTTTTACTAAATGGTTTCCCACTCACTCTCCCCATACAAATGCAGGTACATTTAATAAATTCAACCTTCCTCATCCCTATCTTATAAACATAATTAGTAGATAAGAGGACAACCCAAATGGGTAGTAAGATGCGGTGCTAAGAAATAATAATTTTGGACTTGGAATTTTATATGAGACATTTTCTTGACTACTTATGTGTTTATTATGTGTAGTACATTATTTAACAGAGTTCACACTGAAAGAGAAAGTGTTGTAACCTATCTAACCACAAGGTATCACTCTACACCTGATATCATCGCTGAGGGAACTGAAGCTCTTATTGACCAAAGTTTTATCTTCGCTTTATCTCAGTTAACTGTTGCCAAATCTCCTTGCTCTCAGTCATATCAAAAGGTGTTGTACTGGGGTAGGACGGAGCTATTGACCATATGAAAACAAGAGGACAACAACGCTGTTTCCCAATAGTAGGCACGGTGTTCCCTCAGAGATGATATCCAGTGTAGCAGTCTAACGAGGGTAGTCACCTGAGCCAAATCAAACATGCGCAGGTCGGTGTACATGTTGAGGGCCCTCTGTTCCTGACCCAACTTCTGGTACAGCCGGGCCGCCTCCTTGAACTTGCCACGGTGAGCCAGGATGTCGGCTGTCAAGAGATCCTTCTCCGTCTCTCCCTTTCGTTGTCGGTCCTGAGAATATATCGCGAGACTCTTGGAACACAGGGCATGACAAATCTATCCTTCACAGGACTTTGCCAAAAAGGAAATTCCTCTTATAATTCAACTTGAGTTATGGTTGGAATCCTTGAGAAAATATTGAATTTGAGATTTGCAAAAAAATAATATTGTTTCAAAATTTTTGATTGTAATTTGTCTCAGAGATCTAATACTTCTTATTGGTTAATGGTTCAGAACTAACATAATCATACAATGAACCTAACAAACAGACCCCAGACCAGTAATTTAACCTAATGTATGAAGGTTATAATGAATGGATTATAAGAAGAAAAAAAAGAAAGAAAAAAGGATAACATTTAAATACTGTCGGTATTTCCTCTTATATTTCTACTTTCGCTTTAATTTGTCATTTCTTCACAGATTTAAATTCAAATTTGAGATACAGAGTTAAAATTCAAAATTCGAAATTGTAAAATAGTGCATGTGTCCGTTTTCCAATTTGAATTATCATGGTTTTAAAATGCCCAAAAAAATAGGGATCTGGGAATATTCGGATTTTCACCGAGCCTGAAATAGCTACTCCTCACAGCTTGAAAAAGCTATTCCTCAGAGCCTGAAATAGCTACTCCTCAGAGCTTGAAATAGCTACTCCTCAGAGCTTGAAATAGCTATTCCTCAGAGCCTGAAATAGCTACTCCTGAGAGCCTGAAATAGCTACTCCTCACAGCCTGAAATAGCTACTCCTCAGAGC